>JACCGJ010016043.1:0-18251 GCA_013407085.1 Atriophallophorus winterbourni
TATGCGACGGTTTCAACGTGCTGCTCACCCACACACTCAAGTCCTTCTCCTTGTCGGTGCTTTCAAGAATGTGTGAACCGAGGGTGTAAGAGAACTCAAAATATCTTCCAACAGTCAATACCTTGCATTTGCTGAAATTAAAAGGTAGTTCATTTCTAACTGACCAGTTCTGTAAGGCATCAAGATCCAGCTGAAGCTGTCTGCAATTTTCAGTTGTGCGTACTTGTGGAGCTGTGGAGCTGTGGAGCTTGATGTCATCCGCAAATAACAAGATTTTGCTGCGAACAAGTTTCGGTGAGTCGTTTACTTAGATCAGGAAAAGAATTGGTCCAAGCACTGATCCCTGTGGCACCCCACTCGTTACTGCAATGGGTCGTGATAAAGCACCGTCAACCCTTACTCGAATGACACGGTCGCTGAGATAATCCTCAAACCAGGCTAGTAATGAACCCTTGATGCCACATTGCTCCATTTTTTGTAGTAACAGACTGTGGTTGACACGATCAAATGCTTTGGACATATCAAGATAACACGCGTGTATGGTGATACCTTTGTCTACAGCTTGTGTCCAGTCATCGAGGGAGAGCAGAAGGTTTGAAAGGCAATAGTGTCTTTTTCTGAAGCCGTGTTGTTCGACTGCGAGCAAGCAATTGTCTTCCAGATGTTTTGTGACGCTGTTTGCAACGAGGCGCTCCATTACTTTAGATATCACCGGTAGTAGTGTTACTGGTCTATAGTTGGATACTTCGGAACGGTTTCCTCCTTTGTAGATTGGGGGAATGATGCCATTCTTCCGATCACATAGAACGAAACTTTGGGTTAAAGAGAGATTAAACAAGTAGGTCAGGGTCGTACACAAAGTAGAAGCACAGTTTTTGAGGATCAGCGGGGTGATTTCGTCAGCTCCGGGAGATTTTTTCGTGTTGAGATTTAGCAATGTGCGGAGGACAGTGTCCGGGGTAATAGTTAGTTGTTGTAAAACATTTTCAGGTGAGGTGACGGGAGTTAAGGGGCAGGTAACGGTGTTTCGTGGGCTGAAGACAGTGGAGAAGAAATGGGCTAGAACTTCGGCAGATTCCGATGCTGTGGTTGTTGTCCCATCACGCGTCTTTAAAGCAGCAACCCCTGGTTTCACCCTAGACCGGTTATTTATGATCTGATAGAGAATTTTGGGGTTTGATTCCATTTTTTTGAGTAAATGTTTTTGATAATTCAGTTTGTCCTCAACAACAAGTTTGTTTACCTTATTTCTCAGCAACCGGAATGTCTCCCAACTCTCAACAGTGGTATCTTGTCGATGAGCCCGCCATGCAGCATTTCGCAAAGTTAACCATTTTCGTGTTCGGCTACTCAGCTTAAACGTATATCCATTTTTTGCACCTTTGAAACAAGATGAGAGTGCATTTCAACGGCAGATTTAAGTTTGTTTAACATCCACTGCCACTGATCGTGCACGCTGTCGGACTTAAGACCAGGGTCTGTGGCGTTCTTAAGAGTAGATTTAAGTTGTGAAAAGTCAATTTTTCTAATCACCTTGTTGATGTCACTTGTTCTGATTGCCTGGCAAATATAATCAAACGTAATAACTAAGTGGTCACTGAGTCCTATTGGGGCTTCATAAGTAAGACTTTCAATGACGTGCTCTTCATTTGTCAGTATCAAATCCAAGATAGACGGCGTATCAGTACCATGAAATCGGGTATTGTTGAAAATATGGTTGTAGAGTGGAATTTCTTCAAGCAACTGTTGGTATAAAGCATTTAAAGAGTTTTCTGGATGAAATGAATTTCCCCTAAAGTTCGGCAGATTGAAATCTCCGATCAGAAGAAGTCTGCCGCGGTATCTGTTAGCCGCTAAGCGTATATTTGCAAGTAATGCTGAATTGTAGGCTTCGTCGGCTGAGGGCGAACGGTAAATCACACCCACTATGCATTTTTCTCCAGCTGTTACATTCAGCGAACACCATAATGTGTCTTGCAGTTGTAAGTCATCATCAGTGATCTCTTGGCAGAGCAATCTCGGAATATGGTAAATTGCAACACCACCTCCTCGAGTCAGGCGATCGTGACGAAGTAGAGACATACCTTCAATGGCAACTTCATTGTCTGTTAAAGTTGAATGAAACCATGTCTCAGTTACGGCAATCACGTCTGGTGAGTGTGTGGTAGTTAGTTCAGTCAATTCGTGTAGTTTGTTTGTCAAGCATTGGGCATTCGTATATAAAAATTTGACAGTCGATGTTGATAGCAAGGACGGTTCATGAGATAAACTTATTGGTACAGCTCGGTCTGAGTCGGTAGGTAGGTAATTTTGTTCGCCGACTCCGGTAGAGTCGGCCGAATTCCGTTTTTTGGCTTAGTATTTGGACTTTCGGCATCAGCCTTGATATTATTAGTTTTGAGACGTCTGGGAATAATTTTAATCTCTCGGGGCAATTTGTATCGAAATTGCTTCCAATTTTTAAGAACGGCGTCAGCCATACTGTCTGTCAGCAGTGTCAGTTTGAGTGGTCGCAGAGCTTTACCTTCGTATTTCGGTGATGTCGGGATCCTGAAGGTATTGATAACAGTCGTCTTATTTGTTTGGATAGCGTCACTTATAAATTTCCATTGTTGTATATCGTGGTTGGAGTTACACTTTGCATCTTGACTATCAGCAGCTTCAGGAACGTTCAGGATTATAAGACTACGACTGTCGCGCTCGTTTACTTTCCCAGTGTTCCTGTTTACTGTAGATTTTGCCCGTTCTGACCAGGGTATGTCAACAAAGATACGTGACGTGTTTTGTTCACCGTCTTGCAACAAGTATGCAGATAAAAGTACATCTTCTAGTTCTTTTTCACTCTGCAACACTACCTTGAGCAATCTTGGTTTATCTTGGTGCGGCGCTTTGGGAGCACGAGTCAAGCGCGTCAGTGAAACCGGAGTGATTGTTTTTACACCCATCCTAGTGCACAGTTCCGACCATTTGGTCAAGTCATGCTGCTGTCGAGTCGAAAATAGTGTCTCAGATGCCTCTGGCACATTGGTACAAATAATGCTAAGCGAAACCTTTTTTGAGGCTGGTTTCTGAAACACAACACTTGAGGAGGACGGCTTTACTTTTGACTCGGTTGTATCGATCTCTTTGGTGTCTTGTAGCGATATTTCAGAATATTTAGGGGCACCGGTGGTGTCTACAGATGAACTTGAATGTTTGGGATCCTTTGTTGTTGGTTTGATCAATAGCTCTATTGAGTTTGTCATTTTGGCAAACTGGTTTTCCAGGTGTGAGAGTCTACTCTCCATCTCATTGGGCACTTTACCTACAGTCAAATCTTTACTGTTGAGGCCGACGTCTTTATTGGATTGCCTACAGCTTGTACAAACATAACAAACCGATGGATGTTTCTCATCGTTCACGAGCCTCACGCAGTCATCAGTCAAATTCTCATCACAGGACGCGTGTTGATGGAACCCACAGAAAGTACATTTAAATGGAATAGTATTCACGCTTACCGGAACTAAACACGTGATACAAAGGTCACAAAGATTCCGTGTCGCCGTCGAATGAAAACTTCTCACGGTCACGGCTAGATCGACTTTTTTCTTTGTCTGTGCAGTGGATCTCGTGACACGTTCGCGCGTGTTTGTGTGTTGCATAGAGCTTGCCGGCTGATCGACAATGGGTGCTTTATCAATTGAGTGACTTGAATGTGTTCGTTGGCGAGATTTCGGCATTTAACAATTAATCTGCGATAACTCTTGAACCACAGAAGATAGAACACGGAATAAGGTATCAAAACCTGTAGCCTAATATGATCTTTGCAGTGATACAAAAATCCGTAGGATAGTTGGTGGTGGGAAAAACTTTGTGCATGTGAACAAATTGGTCTTTTCCCGTCCGACTGGTAACTTTTCTGTAAGTCAACTTGCAGGACCGAAAAGTATGAAATCCGATAGATATCGTTGAGTGATACACGGAATTCTTTAAATGGTCCAAATCCGAGCAGATGCAACGAAAATATAAGCAAAATTGTCAGAGCAACGAAAAATACGTCCGCACGCCAGGTCAATGCCTTATTATGTGAATCAGGTTCAGTGAGACTTGAAACAGTGCTATAATGGTAACTAAGAAATACGGTTCTTACAAACAGCAAATTTGTTTGTATGCTGAATCTCAATGTGATTCGTGGTCAAGCTCTCATGGGGCTAACGAACGAAAAGAATATGTTGGTGATTTTATCCGCATTATTTGCAAACTACAATCGTTTTTGGGCTTCATGCTGTCATCGGTGGATAGAGTATGATCCGATTTAATCGACCGTCAGACAGTTGTTAAACAAAGTATGATATTAAACAAAGTTATACTTGTATTCCACTGTTAAATATGGTTCTAACATGCAATTAATTTGTTCAAATACCGAAACACACTACGATTTTTGGTCAAGTATTCAAGGCGTTTGTGAGCGAACAATAAATTGTGGCGATCACATCTCAATCCATTACACACCAATAACTGTTTCTGGCTGCTTGGGGTAGCTAGGTTGGGAGAGTAAGATCAGGTTCAGTGAGCACTGAAACAGATGTATTATAGTAAACGAAGGTATACTTGCATGTACCTATTGAAAAGGGTTCTGCAAAAACAACGATGTTGAAATACAGAATCACAAGGTAAACATTGGTCAAACGCTCAAGACGCTTTGAATGACCAATATATACATCACCATCCCTTACAAACCACAAACGTTATAGGGCTCATTGCTGTCATCAGGTGGATACAATATGATCAGGTTCAGTGAGATTTATAATAGTGGAGTGTTGGTAAATAACTTTTTAACTGTACATCACTTTAAATATTGTTCCCACAAAGAGCGAAGATGCTTAAATACTCAATCACCAGGTTATATACTGCCAATCGTCTTAGTGCTCATGCACGTCCAATATATTTTGATGCTCACATTATGATTACTTACACACTACAACCGGGTTCTTGCTAATAACTGTCATTAGGTGGCGATAATATGTTCAGGTTCAGTGAGCCTTGAAACAGTGGTATGGTGTTGAAACAAAGTGATGCTTGTATGCTACTGTTAAATAGGGTTCTAACAGTGAAACATGATTGTCAAATACAAAGCGAAAAAGTGATTATTGTTTAAGCAATCAAGTCGTTTATGAGCGAACAATATATTGTGGTGCTAACATCACCATCCATTACAAACCACAACCGGTTTCCGTCTGTTCGCTGTCATCATGTAGAGACAATGAAATCAATCTCGATGAACATCGAAACAGTGGTATAGCGGGAAACATAGGTATAACTTATGTTACTTTCAAAAGGGCTCATACAAGGATTCACGATGTTCTAATACAGAATCACAAAGCACTCAAGACGCCTATGAAGGAAAGATATATTGTGGTACTCAGATTTCCATCACTTACACACCAATAACGTGGTTTATCTGTTTGTCATCATTAGGTGAAGACAGTAATATCGTGTTCAATGAGAATTTAAAAATATTGTAGTGAGAATCGAAGGTAAACATGTATGCCACTGTTAAATTGGTTACTTTAAAATACCCTTGATTTCAAATGCAGAATCATAAAGTGATGTTTCTGAAACCATTCTTTGCGCTTATGAAATATCAATATATTGCGTAGCTCACACCTTCATCAATTAACCCAAACTAACTTTTTCTGGATGTTTGCCGTCATCAGTTCGAGGAAGTAAATCAGATTCATTGAGCGTTGAAACAGTGGTAACATGGCAAACAAATGTTTACTTGTGTGATACTGGAATATAAGGTTCATAAAAGAGAACCACAGTGTTCAAATACAAAATCACAATGTTATTCTTTGTCAAGAACTCAAGTAGTTTATGAGCGAACAATATATCGTGGTGCTCAGATCCGCAACCATTACACACCACAACTGGTGTTCTGTGTTAGCCGACATCAGGCTGAGAGTGTAAATCAGGTTTCAGTGAGCTTTGAAAAAGTAGTTTAGTTGTATACAAAGGTATACTTGTTTGCGACTATTAACTGGGGAACTTATAAAAAACCACTATGTTTAAAAACAAAATCACAAAGTGATTCTTTTGTCATGCACTCGAAGCGATTTTGAACGCGCAATATATTGTGGTGCTCATATTTTCATCAGTTACACACCACAGCCGGTTTCTGGCTGTGTGACTTCATCAGGTTGAAAAAATAATATTAGGTTGGGGGAGTGTTTAGAAATTGCAATCAACAAAGGAATTCCAATTTTATGTATTATTAATGGAACAAATTGAGTTTAGCTGTAGAATTAAAGTCTTCTAATTCCTGATAATTAATTATGAGATGTGAGGTTGTGAAAAAACATGGAGCATTTCATGACTATTTAAAATTGAATTGAAAATGTTAAACCTCTAAGAAATCATGAATGATGATGAATAATAATAATTTTGCGGAGCCTTCAAATCGGCCGTGCATACAAATAATTTTTCCGCAGGTTTTTCATAACATTTTTCGTTAAATATCAACGCTAGCTGTGGGCCAAAAGCATCCTTTTTTCGTATCAACTGAGGCCTACTTTAAACGCGCAATTTTGAACAAACTATGAGATACCGGGAATTGTTGTGACACATTTGTCTCAAAACGTTTAGTTACACCATTTGTTAATAAACTGGATCACATGTGAAAATTATCAAATAAAACGGAAAAGAAACATCGTTCAGTCGACAAATTGAAGCCGGGACCTGTCCGTCAATTTGTTTTAAATTATTTGGTGAAATTATTTTAACTGCTGAAAATTCGTTCATATGAATAAAGCTAATTTCTTCTTCTTAGTATGTCAAATAAAAAGCAAACTAAGAACTCTGAAAATGCTAAATATCTACACCGATCAAAATGTGTTTTATATAAGGAGCAATTAAAGTTTACCAAAACTGGGATAGAAAAATAAAAATATCAATACAAATAGTTTATAATTACCAAAATCGGTATAAGATGAAAAATAGCAGAATAGAAAAAACTGACGGAAATTGAGATAGCAGAATTTTTGTTTTGTTTTGGAGAAGTTTTAAAACGCCGTTGATGCTCAGGTTGAATTTTAGGTCTGGTAACATGTGCAGATTCCTCCGGTTTATTGGAAAATTGCGGCCAGCTTTGGCGAGGTTGGTTCTTCAGAACACTGCAGTCAGTACGGATAAAAGAGAAACGATTGCAAAACTGACGAAGTGACCCAAATTTAAGAAATAGATTCACACAAAATGTATCGAGACATTGACAATGTGCAAGATATAAATTTGACAATATAGCACTGTGCTCGAAGCTTCCTAGAAAATAATACGCATCAATTTGGGGCAATTACTTGCTCAACATAACTGGACAGTAGTAGTAACACTAGTAAAATCGAGTGCTATCATATGAAATATATATTTACAGCTCATCGATGTCGGTGCTAATATGACTGTCTATAATTAAGCGAAATTTTTTATACAATAAAATATCAGTGATGCACAATTTGAAAATAGCGAAAAATAGCATTTGATCAGGTTGGTTGTCCTATCCTTATCCAACAGTGGCATACAAGTGCGATTAGTTTTACATTCCTCACACTGTTTCAAGCGCATGCGAATCCTGATCTCACTATTCCTACCTGGTGAGTGCAAACAACAAGAAACCGGTCGTGTGGTGTGTGTGATGGAAATGCATGCAAATGAGCATTTGTTCAAAAACATTTTCACAATAATTTGAAATCAGGAGTTCAGTATCAATGCGATTGAGATAAAGAGCAGATTAAAGTAAATACATAAATGCAGTCGACTATGTTTCCTGTTCACATTTGGTTTTCGTTATTTCGTACAGTATGTGGAGTATAAAATTTTATAGCTTTTATCACCTTTGGCATTCCTTAAATGCACCGAATCCGTCGACATATTCACAAATTAGATTATTTCTAGTACACAATGAAAAATTGGCTGGTTTGGTACCCAATATGAATAGTTCAGTTCTGTTAAGTTATCACTGGTAACAAAGATCATTAAAATTGTTGACGAAAGTTTTTGAGAGCATCATTTATTTACTTGAATTTAAGAAATAATAAACATTATCAAATTTGAAACCGATTATTTGATTCGGTTCCGATTTGTCTTACAGAATATAGTATCAATTTCTTTGTTTTTTCTTAATTTTCAGAGCTGATTGCCAAGTTCATAGCGATGAGCGCTAATTCAGGAGCTTTCGGATTATAAACAGCACACTACCTTCCAGCATAGCACAAGGGCGGATGCACCAAAAAGACCGACGACTGCAATCGCGAGCCCTTAATAATTCGGGTTCCGGAAGGATTGCATAAGAATAGTTAGAGCAACAATATCCTCGAAAACATAAGGAGATGGTCAACGTCAATCTCTGTTGCACGATAAGCGATTGTCGTGTGTTTTGTTTTTGTTTTTTTTGCGTAAAAACGCGTTTGACTAAACAGCTTCTCTTCTGTTGTGGGACTCGTGGATGAACGCGATTAACGTTAAACGGTGAACTTTTCGCTATCCTGCGCGATTCGCCTACTCTTCCAGCTCAGTAACTCCTCGTGAGGAATCTATGCTGAGATAGCAGAGACACGGGAGGTGAAGTGGCTTTCGCGGACTGTAGTCATCCTGTCGTCTATTCAGAAGAAGAAGAAGGTTGACATCTGGGATGAAGTCACCCGATCGATTTGCGTGTGTCGTAAACGCCGAGGCTGATGTGGTTAATTTTGGAAGGATGACCCGGAACTGTCGTGATAAAAGGCCAGTTGTTCGCCAGCTTCCACCCCTCAACCTTGAATGAACTGACGTGATAATTTCCGACCTCTGTTCTCACGCGCTTTATGATGTCAGTTCTCCGTACCTGTACATTCTGTGATCAGAAATTATTTGGTAATAACTAGACACTGGTTAAGCGTGCTTTTATTTTCAGAGATTTATTTGAACAGGCCCACTGGAAATGGCTATGAAATTTTCTGTATACATTAAATAATGCGGAAGTCAATAAACAACAGAATATAATTTAGAAACAACTCACTGACTACTAAACTCTTCGATTTTTACCATAGATTTTCCAAATTGAACGTATTTTGGACGGAATTCAGGAATATCGTCTTCATTTTGAAGAGACGGTATAACATCATACTTTCGTTGATTTCTAAAATATAAGTCGAAATTATATGGAAATTCTAAAACAGTTACATTTTAAAATAGTAACACACTTAGCTGACAACGTAAACGGAATTTTGATTAGGTCTATGCTTGGAGCTATGACTGATTTTTGACAAATAATTATTTTTTCTTATTAATAATATTCCAAAATGTGGCCTCCTCATCTGATGAGTAGTAATGACACGAAACTTGTCATGGGATGTGTAAAAGGGAGAAGCATTGAAATATGGCTGTTATCCTTTTTAGATTAAAATTTTTTGTCTATCCGATGAGTTTGAACAGATTATCAGATCTCCTAATTCGTAATACGTTTTCAATAACTTCACCAGTTGAATTGGAATACGAATATTCATATTTTTTGAAACAAAATCGATAGAGACATATTATTCCGTGTAATACTGAATAACTGAAAATTTATTTAGTGTATCGAACCAGATATACGCGATATGCACTGTAAGCCATTCAACCCATTGTTTTATCAACCCATTTTTATTTGTGAAGATACTGATAGTTGACCTTGTATTGTTATTGGCTAGGGAAATGATCTCGTAATATGGAATAGCTGAAGCCCGAAACGCAAACATTTTTCTCAATCACACATTCCGCTTAGGAGACTAAAATCTTTACTTTCGAATTTCCTTAAAAAAACACCTATATTTATTTCCTGCTGATGAATGTCATATTAAACTGGACCAGATCAATGTTGTTGTAACACTACTTTACGACCTCATCATCGGTTTACGAACGCTTACACAATGAGGCGATGACACTACTCAACCAATTCGACTTTACTCGAATTTAAATCTATGCAGCTTTTGTCTAAATGTGTCAGATTTTGAGACTAAATTTGATAAAAATCACCAAGATAAAAGCCGGAAAATCGAGACTAAATGATTTACGTCAACGAATTTACATTAACATCGCGGTTGGGCGAGCATTGCGTCATTGACCTTGCACCTCAAAGTATTGAATCCTCGCTCACATGGATTTCATTGTCCGATATTCAATATAGGGTTAGCCATTGAAATTATTGGACGTGAAACGTTTCATGGTTTACATCCAAAGTTTCCATATTAAATTTGCCGCCATACTTTACTGGATGTGCTATTGTTCTTAGCCTCATTCTGTCGATGTCAACCATGGATGTACATCATAATCGCATGAATTTTCATGTTGAACAGTTTTTCGAATGACTAAACATTCCAATTCGGGAGGAACAATATCTCCCACAGCGATTGCAACGATACGTAGAATTTGGTCGTTGGACGTCAGTTGCACGCCGGCGGCGTGATCTGCGTCCAGCAGCCAAGAGCTATATCTGCTCCTCCGCGGCTCGCAGACGACGCGTTACACATTGCCTTCAATGTGAGCGGTCGTGAGCAAGTTCTTTCCAACTCGCGAGGTCAATGCTTTCTATCTCTTTCGCATACGTCTTTGTGCCCAATGGTCGACTTTCTGATTGCAACTCACCATAAAGTAGATCTTTCGGAATACGACCATTTTCCGTTTATTAGACGTGGCCAGGCCACCGCAGTTGGTACTGTCGTAGTAGAGTGAACATGCTATGTAGACCAGCTTCAGCATTAGCCATTTTGTTCATCTACGATATGTTAAAGATACGACGGATGCTTCGTAGATGGATAGATGATTGTTTGACGCCTCGGCGAATTTCAAAGGATTCTGAACTGAAACCGTTGAAATACACCGACCTTTTCATGCCTCGGTGGAACCAAATAATTAGTTTGAGCATTCTTTGCGGATGTCCTATAAGATCAAGCATTATGAAAAAACCCGCCCTGCTGACGTAGTCAGATGCCTTCGTTAAATCAACAAAAGCAGCGTATAATGACATACGCTGTACCCGACATTTTACTTAAAGTTTTTTCATGGAGAAGATCATATCAACGGTTGATCTTCCCCCGCGGAAGCCACATTGAGTTTCGGAGTACATTCTGTCAGCTAAAACTTGTAGCCGGATCTGTAGGACTTTATAAAACAATTTGCCTACTACATTCAGAAAAGAGATTCCTCCTTAATTGCTGCAGTCGTCTCTGTCACCCATATTCTTAAATACCATGATGATCTTCGTTTCTCGCATCTCTTGTGGGACACACTCCTCCTGACAGCACTGGATAAGCAAATGGTGAAGAGTCTGTATTAATGCTGATCTGCAGCATTTGATGAGCTCAGATGGAATTCCGTCGTCACCAGGGCCCTTCTTATTCGCTAAGCGGTTGATTTCCCTATGGATCTCATCAAGAGTAGTGGGAGTATCTAGGTGTTCAATGGTTGGTAACCGCTCAACATTTTCAAGTACACGCGGTAAAAGCGTACTGTGACTAGAATAGAGAGAGGAGAAGTTCTCTACACAACTTTTCATCTGTTGAGTTTTGTCGACAACCAGGTTACCAGATACAGACATATTGAGCGCCGATTTGAGTTTGATGGAACCAATGGCTATCTTGATCCCATCATACATACAAGTAACCGCAGCTTTTGTATACTTAAGCTAATTTCAGTCCAATAGTCATTTGTACATCGTCTTGCAATCTGTTGTACCTTATTTCTAACTGCTCTTAGAAGTGGAAAATTTTCATCTCTTTGCATACCTTTGAACATCAAGAATGCTGACCGTTTCTCATCTAACACAGGAGTCATCTCAAAAGATTTGATTCGAACCAGTCGCTCGTTCAAGCTTTCTTCGGACCGTACGTGGTGCGTGCGACTCGACGTATGCAGATTTTTATCGATTTCCAAGTTCTGAAGCCGATTAAAGCGGTGTTGTTTTGTTTAACGCGATCTTGATGGCTTTGCAAATCTCGCAGCTAGATTAGGTTCGCCCTGGCGAGTGACGTCTATCGATGGCTCAGCAGACAATTTGTTGTGGTGAAATCTCGTTTGTGAAAACTTCAGTTTTGCACAAACCAGTGAATGATAAGTGTTTCTGACTGCCCTTTAAGGTGAGGAGTACGCTTCTTATATTCACTCACTCAGTCCTCTCCGTGCCGGGTGGCACATGAGGCTAAGACAACTTCACGCCAGTGGTCCCGGTCCGTCGCTGCTTCCGTTGCCGTCTGCACCGTGAATCCTTGTGCATGTAGTTCGCGTTCCAACGTTCTGCGCAAAGTTTCCTTGAGCCGTCCCCTTTTTCGTTTACCTTGGGGACGCGAGTGAATGGCTACCTTCGTATGCGAACTGGGATCCATCCTGCAGGCATGGCCGAACCATCTACACCGTCGTCTTTTGACTACGGTAGATACCACCTCCAGACCAGTTTTTCTCAGGAGCTCTTCATTCGAAATGGTGTGTAGCCAAAAAATTCGTAGAATCCTTCTCAAGCACTTAGTTTGAAATACGTTCATTCTGCGCTCAATGGCAGCGGTCGTCTTCCAGCATTCCGATGCATACAGCAACACACTCAGAACGTTGCTCTTGAAGAGTCTGATCTTCTTGGTAATGCTGAGAGTGGAGGATTTCCAAATGGAATTCAGCATGCTTTTTATATTAGGGAGCAAAATAAGAATGAGATAAAACTGATGCCAATGCTTAGAGCGAAGATGTTTCAAATAGAACTTATGTTGTGGTTCTGTTTGAAAGAAAGTGTCACTGGCACAAAGACTGAAGTGTGTGCACATTTCTATTCTATTCCATTTTTATTTGTTTTCCTACTTCCAACGTTCCGAGACAGTCTTGCCAAGACACGTAATCTGCACCCACTGTGGCATTGAAATTGCCCAATACACAGTTTTTGTGGCACGTTTTTGAGGACTGTTGTGAGGTTATGATAAAAAGCGTCCTCTTCAGCAGTCTTCACAGAGAGCGTTGTTGAATTAACCTTGACCAGCGTAATGGTACCAGTAATACACTTCAGATTTAGAGTCCAATTCCGTTCGTTACCGTTACTGCTTGGCTCTGCTGGTTTAAGTAGGCTGTTTCGCACGAAAAACGCAAATTCATGCAGTAGAGACTCATCAGAACCCCTTCCTTTCTATAAAATGGTTAGTCTACTTATGTTAGCATACCAATGTCTGATAATCACGTCTCTTGCAGGACAGCTACGTCGAACTTCAGCCTTTCAGCCCACTTTCAATCACAGCTGATTTTCTTACGCCTCTGATATTCGAGACATCGTCATGAAATCATGTGAACATGAACCGGACGTTCCAGGTTTCCAGTTTCAGAACTGACCTTTGTTGTTCAGTAATGCGTTTCGCTGGTGCCGAAAAATACACTCTGCTTTTCGGTTGATTCCTAATACCCATGCACCCAAAGAGGACAGCAGACTGCGGCGAGACTAAGCTGGACTTGTTTGTCGGAAGCTATATGAGAGGCGCGCCATTAAAATATTTTCGGAACTGGGAGATTATACCCAAATCCTTGGAACCCGTACGCGCTATATTCCTTTGGAATTCCCTATCTCAACATGTGGTTGACTCACCTTGCATCGAAATATTTAAATCGAAATTAGAAATCTAAATGTTAACGAGCATCACTCGTCAGCTTTATATTTGATATCCGTTAGTCGTTTATAATATCATGTTTTTGCATTTTTATTCATATCGTAATCCGGTGGCGTTGTTTAGTATTAATTATTTAACCATAAAAACTTGAATACGTGCAAACTTGTCATAAGGCAAATCACTATTTTACTTATTCACGCTGAAAATAATCTCACCATCTGCCTTGTTGGTGAAAATGATAAACAATGGAAATTTATATACTTGAACCAGTTCTAAGAATACTCACGTCTTCCGTATAAGCATACAACTGTTAGACCTTTTGATGCTTGTTGTCAGCAGGCAAGGACAGTAAGTTTAGATAATGCAGAATATAAAACATTGGAAATGTGGCACAAACAACATTATACCAGTCGAATTCCAACAAGGTTTATTTTTGAGATACAAATTTAGAGATCATTTATATACCATAGATTTTCCCATTTTATTGCGTTAAAACGAATCAAATTAGTAAGTTAAAAAGGCTTAATTACAGCATCATCAAATAACACCTCTTATATTTTCATTTATTTTATTTTCTTTAAAGTTTTCGGGGAACATAAAGTTAAATGAGAAAAATACACAATCAATTTTGGATTACACTTTCACTCGCTGCATGTGATTTTTACCTGACGATGACTCAACCAACTATGCAACAAATTTGGGCAGTAATAAAATGATTTTATGGATCTCTTTAAACCGTACTTTGATTTAATTGGTTTTCATATTCTATAGGATAAAGCAGATTCCTGGGAATTTTCAACACATCAAGGGAATATACACTCATAATTTGATCTGAGTAAAATAATCTGATTGTTGAAAAATGGTATTTAAAAATTTGTCAAAATTCTTGGTTTGAACTTGAGGGCCGAAATGAGTAGATTGATTCCAAGCAATTCACCAACCTTGATGTTCGATGAAGTTCAGCATCACCCGAATCCGTGGTTTTGAGTACCTTTCGAATATCGGTTCTGGATATTGGGGTTATTTTATAGCCATATTGACGCAAGTAATGTATGATTGAATTTGTTTCACCAATGAAATGTGCTGAAAGTAAAGTGCAAAGTCTGTGTGAATACGAACACTGAGCTATTCATTAAATAATTTCAAATTTGAATTGAAATTCAAATTTGAATAATTTTAATTTAAATCATCTGTTTTAGTTGTGTATGTAGTATAGTTATATGTTATATATGTATTTTATATGTTAGATAATATAATATTGATGCGATATACGAATTGTATTTAAGAAAGGAGAACTGAACTCAATTCACAATAAATATTTAATGAAATATAGTGGGTAAAACAAGATTAAATACGCTAAATGGTCACGGTTACATTTGGATTTGAATGCAGTGAAAATAACTTAGCGTGAGCATTAACGCTTTAATTACATGTGAAATTATATTTTAAAATGTATCACTCTTTTTCGATTTTCATGTCAAGCAGGGTTTTAAAAAAATATTTGTTCACAAAACCCTGAATTGCTTCCAACCATGAACTATTGAATAGCATTGTTTAGATTCTCATAAGAATAAAAGTATTGCAATGCTTCATAAATATTCTATTCTCTGCAAAAAAAGTGGTCTACATTTACTGTGAAGTGCCACTGCAATTACTGCAATTATTTCATAACCAAACAAAGTGATTGCTTCATCTTCTAAATTTGAAGTTTCACCATGCAGGAACTCCTGCACACCGAGTCCATTACGAAGCAGTTAGTGAAATGCGCTTTGTGTAGACTATGAGAAACAGTAATCCAAAGCGTACTCCATCCATTTTAGGTGCTCGCTATTTTAACCAGATCCACAACATATGTAAAATGGGTACCCAAAACATTAACCTTAACAGTTTGAAAAATAATTACGATTTTCAATTTGTGAACTAATTCCCCATTTAAACGCTTCGTGTTAAAATACCAGATATAAAAACGTCTCTATGGGCACAACAACCTGATAATTAATAAAAAAACCAAAAACATGATAAATATGGTGGGAATAATCGACTGACTGGCACAAAACATTTAACGAATTATCCGCAAGAAAACACATTTTCGACACATTCGTCAATGACTATCTTTTATGTAGATCAATATATCCAGCCCATCCTATCCATCATAGAACGACACCTGTCAGACCGTGAGAGAGGAATGATAAGATGGATAATATTTTATATCGTTGTAATTCCTGTGTTCAGCTGAGTTTATTTTCCCAAAAAACTAAGTCAATTGCTGGAAAGTTAGAGTAAAAAAGGAAATTGATTAAACGTTACTTTGAAGCGTTTTCAAGAATCAATGCTAGTTTAGACTAAATTTGCCATATATTGTTGTAGGAAACATGAATTCCAGCTTATACAATTAAACCTATCTATAATCTTGGTATTGTAATTTAAAATCTTTTTCATGATACGCGATTATTTTCTTTTTATATATGGAAGATTTATACTTATCGAAAATATTTGCAAGAATTTAGTGCTCCATTTATCGATAATTTTGTTAAAACTGTTGACTAACGGTATCAAAAGTGGGTTTACAGACCAGCCAGAAGATCAGTCATATCGCAAGAGTTATCGAATGCAATTATGCAATAATTAAAGCTTTTATCAGTTAAAAAAATCGTTTTTTCCAAAAATGTCTATCCACAATTCGTTCTAACACCATCTAAAAAGAACATGGTGGAGTGGTTTGTGCTAATTCTTCATATGAATAAACGTTAGCGTCATCATCAATGTTTCACGATTCATATATTTTGTCAAGTGTCAAATCTTACCTGCTCCAATCGCGAAAAATGCTGATTTATTTACAATTGCTGACCAGTGCAATTTTTCTCGAATGCGTGCAGACATTTTCTGATTTCTTTTCAAAATCAATTCGTCGTTTAAGTGGTTTTCCAGATTTGTCAAAGTTTCGAATTTTCTCACTAAAGCTGCCCGTTCTTTCGACAAGTGCCCCTTGGTGAAGAATTCTATTTCTTTTGGGAAGACTTGTACTCTTTGTCCTAGGAAAAACAATTTGTTTGGTTGCTCTGAGGATAGCAACTCCAAAGTTCCACAGTTGTAGTGGGAAATCATGGTTTGAATAGGGTCCTCTGGATGAGAGATTGATGGAGTCGGATAATCTTGTCTCTGCCAAATTGGAAGAGCCTGCCGTGGGATGCTCTTTTTGGGATTTATCGCTTCCCTCTTAATAACCTTCTCGGAATGAGTGTAGTGGTATCTTGATTGGTGTACTGTGAGACGGTCTAAAGTAATTTCCAGCGCAACGATTGCCTATTTGTTAAAAAAAATTCGAAAGTGTCGTTATATGCACTTTGGATGCTATATATGTAGAACAACAGTTCTCAAGTGCGAAAAATTACTACGAAATTTATAGTTATGTAGAATGTTGATCAATTGTTCGTTGAGTAATTGATTAATTTGATGATTACCTGTGGAAACTATATTTGTCAAGATTGAAAACGTGATGAATGCATTACGGCGTCTAACTTGGAAGGCTGTATGCATGTTGACTTCGTAGATTTAAATAAAAACAATAAAATATCATCATAGGTTGTATTCGAACTTTTAATTGTTGACAACGACAGGATCGCACTGTCATTCATTCAACAGAAAATTACGTTTAAAAAGAAAAATGTCTCCGGACAACTTAAATTGCTAGTCTGATTAAAGCGGAATTGCATTGGATCGAATGCAGTTATTATTTTCCGAATGCTTACAACAAAATTAGATTATTGATGCAAATTTCGTGTGCACAAGAATAGTCGTTTCACAGGTCATTTTGAAGTTGACAAAGAAGAATCATTTAGTTGAGAAGTAAAACCAAGCTGTGATAGAAACATGAATTATTAGTACGTGAGGCTGTAATTGACAATTAAAATTATTTTACGATTAAATTATGGTCATATAAAGACCTTAATGTTAAAAATATTTCATTTTAACACATTAATATTTCACAGAATGTACTAAGCATGGTAAATATACATGAGTATTTATTGCCACTAAAATATTTTTTTTTAAATAATATAGATCTCTATGCTAAGGGAACGCAGGTAGGTACTCCTTATTTATTGCTTGCCAATGAGATGCCATGGCAACAACTGAATCGACCAGCGAAATGTGATAGTTCCCGCACAGGTTCAGGAGCAATAACACTTTAACGACATCGCATGAACAAAGGTAAGTGTGGCACTTGGTGTCTGTAAAGGTGGTCATCTAGAATTACAATTTATTCGTGTCTGGTCTCAGCAACAAAGTGAGAATTTAGGCGGTATAATTTTATTTGCATTCCAATGTCGGGGATTTGAATATCTGTGCATTTTCAATAGCTTCTAATTGTAAAATAAAACGGTTTCTATAGTTGATTTTTTTCGATTTCTTGGTGCAGGAACTCGAAAATTTAATGTAGATATATATTTCATTGGAAACACCCTAAAATTTATTAGACAAAATTGACAAATCACCAGCTAAACAGTTATAAGGGCTCATTAATTCTGAAACTGTTTGTCATATATGATTGTGTAATTATTATATCCTAGTACACAACTAATGAAAATCCAAACGATAAAATTCTTGGCTTTCACAATATTAGGAAAGTAATTC
>JACCGJ010016045.1:0-12909 GCA_013407085.1 Atriophallophorus winterbourni
AAAGCACATAAAAATTCGGAGTAAAATTGAAAAAAGTAAAATTGAAAAAATTAAAAAGGGAGGGGATAAGTAGAGATTGTGGTTCAAATTGCATGAGGTTTGGGCCGGTTGTACGATACTGGAAAGTCGAACAATTGTTTAATAAGGGAAACCAAAACTGTTCGCCAGTATGAATTTCGGTTGATGTAGAGATTTAAATAAATAAATAATTGTTGAATAAGGGAAACCAAAACTGTTCGCCAGTATGAATTTCGGTTCATGTAGAGAATTAAATAAATAAATGAATAAATAAATAAATGAATATTTTATTCTTGGAGAAGTGTAGCGGATAAACCCAGCGTTACGTTAATAAGATTTGTTATAAGTGTTGTGAATTATTATAAGCGTATGAAATTATGTATAAATATATATAATTATATTTATGCAAGAGAAGAATACACTATGTCAACAACAGACTTACGAAATCCTTGTTTGGTCCACTCGGATTATTGCCAACAATATATTTGACCCGTGTTATTTCTTTAGCGGTATAATTGCTCGTCGTAGATGGGACAAGCAGTGAATTACCGAAAAGGGAAGAAATATTCCAGGTCAGTAAACTGAAACAATTAATTAGTGGTTCGGCACCAGGCAAGTTATCAGACGTTCACGCTGTAGGAAGCGCAAGTGTGTGTTCAGTTGATTTAAACAAAACGACACACGGCATCATGATGGAAAACGTTTATGAAAATAAACTTACTTTTGGAATTATTAAGAAATTATATCAATTGGGAATAATTCCTACATAGCTCCCCCCTAGAGCGGTGGCTGTTCAGCCAACAGTTGTTTGCGCTGAACGTCGACTACTAGCCCGAACTCTGTTAAAAGGTCTGGCTCCGATGATCGGCTGACGAACGTCGGCGACGTTGAATGTCCATGGAAGATTTTCTGCCCAAACCGAGGTTTGGCAGAAGGAGACGCTGGCCATACGTTTTGATGCGTGTGCCGTTAGCCGCTTGTAGATTGACGCCAGTTGGGTCCATGCGGGTGCTTGCACTATGAGGTGGAATGACACTCACCTCCGCTCCTGTGTCAATTAGGAAACGTAGACCTGTTGGGGAATCATCAATATAGAATAGGCGACTTACGATGTGGCCAGCTGCAGTCGTCGCGATTACTGGCTGGCCTGCTCTTTTCCCGCTTTAGCTTGACTGGCGTTGAGGAAGGAACAGGGCTGCACACAGTGCCTGGCGTTAGCACCAAACTGTTCATGGTACTTGCAGAAGCCTGTGTTGGCAGCCTGGCGAGAGGCGTTTGCGCGGTTGTTTTGGGGACGACGTTTTTGCTGTTGAGGTTTACGCTGTTGATACGTCGTCTGTATTGACAGTGTAAGACGTTCGATTGCGTCCTCGATTCGAGCGAAACGTTTGTCTGTTGGGGCTTGTGGCGTGTCTTCGGTCACCACATGTACTTGGGCATTGCTTGTTTGACACTCATGTACCTTGTTGGCGGCAAGTGCTAATTTCTCCAATGATGCTTCGCTTTCTTGCATTGCTACGAAAGACCTCGTGTGCGCAGGCAGGCACTTGATCCAAAAGTGCATTAGCACATCGTCACTGACATTGTTGCCACCTGCGAGGGTGAGCATATGCCGCAACTGTTGCGAAGGTTTTCGATCGCCCAACTCCGTTATCTAGAGAAGTTGTTGCATGCGAGCTGCGTTGGACGTGCCGAAGCGTTGTAGAATGGCAGCCTTCAGTTTGTCGAATGGATGATCTAACGGTTTCGGATCCAAGACGTCGATCACTTCGGATGCAACCTCCGTAGGAAGGTTGGCGGTGACCTTAGCGAACTTCATGTCTTGTGATTTGATACGATAGCTCTCGAACTGAGCTTCGACCAAAACAAACCACACTCTCGGGTTTGACATCCCGAAAGGGGGCAATCTGATGTTAGAGTTAATGGCGGCTTCGTCGCCGGACGACATAATGAAAAGAAAATGAAGGGAAAAAATTTGAAAATGGGCTCACCAGTTTGTAGCGGATGAGCCGAGCGTTACGTTAATAAGATTTGTTATAAGTGTTGTGAATTATTATAAGCGTATGAAATTATGTATAAATATATATAATTATATTTATGCAAGAGAAGAATACACTATGTCAACAACAGACTTACGAAATCCTTGTTTGGTCCACTCGGATTATTGCCAACAATATATTTGACCCGTGTTATTTCTTTAGCGGTATAATTGCTCGTCGTAGATGGGACAAGCAGTGAATTACCGAAAAGGGAAGAAATATTCCAGGTCAGTAAACTGAAACAATTAATTAGTGGTTCGGCACCAGGCAAGTTATCAGACGTTCACGCTGTAGGAAGCGCAAGTGTGTGTTCAGTTGATTAAAACAAAACGACACACGGCATCATGATGGAAAACGTTTATGAAAATAAACTTACTTTTGGAATTATTAGGAAATTATATCAATTGGGAATAATTCTGCATAACTCCCCCCTAGAGCGGTGGCTGTTCAGCCAACAGTTGTTTGCGCTGAACGTCGACTACTAAGATATATAAGATATATATTAATATATATATATATATATATATATAAATCTTTTCTATGAAAAAATGAATGGATACAATCCGAAAAATTTGTTCAAATTTAAATCAAAATTTGATAAAGATTTAAATAGTCCATACGATGATCTATCACACAGTGATGGAAGAGGCAGTGCTGTCATCGGCGTGACACGCGGCATATCGCGAAACACCGGTGATTCGATTCAAAAACGACGGGGCACAGCATTCAAGTATCGAGGGTGAGTAGAACACGAGCGCAGTGACACACGGGACGAGAGTCAGGCCAAAGTTGGCGGCGATGAATACGCGAGCGACCAGCAACGAATTAAAAAGAGCGGGCAGTTTGAAACTCGGCAAGTTTCTTTGTTCTCACTATCGCATATATTGATTCATACGTTTATTCACTAGATATGGTGCTTTCTAAATACTCGAAAACATCTCGAAACCCACAACGTGTCACTCCACGATCGAATAAATGTTCAGTCGTACTAGACTCTAATATGTCTACTCTACTCTCTAAATTACACAATTTGGAGACTAATTTTGAAACCATGGTGGATAAAGTGAACAGTATATCAAGCCTTTTCAAGGTAATAGAGCCTTTGGCAATACTTTTCGACCCCAACTATAATGTTGACTATGATCTGCTTCAGCGCACAGGACGCTTCGTTGAATCTCTAACCTCGGAAATTGAGCAACGTAGAATCAGAGCGAAGAACTTAATCCCTTTAAATATAGTAGATAAATACCCGTTGGATGAACTCAAACAGTCAGTTCTTTCTCATTACGGCCTTCCGGTTGACTCAGCAGCCCCATTCTTTTTAAATTTACTAATGAGAATTATGCTTCTCATGTGTTGAAAAATAAGCACGTTCTAGCTTCTTTTGCCAGATTCTCGAATGTGTTAATTAAACGCGACAATACACCCCTACAACGTAAATTCGCCCGCCAAGTTACCGCTCCAGTGAGAGTAAGCTCTCAATCATCATCTTGAAGTAAGATTTTCACTCCGACTGACATAGATATGCTAGCTGAAAATATTACAATCAACTCAGACGCTGGATTAACGGCTGCACCCCAGGATACTGCTAAGCCACAAGCTATCCCTCGACCAAATCCTAAGGACGTCAAAAAAGATAGGTCCCCTTCTCAACAAACCACTAAGCATTAAGCCACTCGTGAACGATTCTTTTAGGAACAGTAATTCTAGATATTCTAGAAAGTATCTCCATCCATTAAATAAATAAATAAATAAATTTTATTCTTGGAAATCCAAGGCATGTTATACATAATCAATAATTTCCAAAAGTTTTGTACAATCAGATTATTGAATGTACATTTGCAAAAACAATTAGTTCAAGGTCATTTGTTGCAGCGGAATTTAACGTTCGATAAATATAAAGGTAACGGTATTTAAAGTTGTTTCCAGGTTATCCGTACGTGATCCAATATATTACGAAAACACAGCTATTGCAAGAAAAAGTCTATAATGTTTTCGGCAACACTGATGATCAATGGATAAGGTCCATCAAAGATGCGCGAAGAATCTCTATTGTTGATGTTCCAAACTTTTTCATTATGATTGTTGTAAATAGATTGATCTTTCTTGACCATGAGCCGTTTACTTGTTCGCTAGGCGAAGGTGGTTTATTCCACTAGTTTGAGGTCTGGGGCCAGATTCATTTTGGTGCGGATTGAGAATTTTGCTGTGGGAAAAAAACTCAGAAGCGAGAGAATGTTGTTTCGAACTTTATGAACGTTTATTTAATATCAATAACCAGGAATGCCATTATTATATAAATGATCAGGTAGAACATTTAAATTAGGTAGATTGCGAATTTTATTAACGGTAAGAAATGAAGCTAGATGTGATTTAAATTCATTTAAAGAGGAACTGAGTCTTATATATTTTGGAAGAAGATTCCACAGTTTAGCATATTTAGTCAAGAAGAAACTGTTCCTTACTTTAGTACGAAACCTTGGTAACTTAATAGTTTTTTCACTGTTTCTCAAGCTATATTTAGAATCATACCGTGCCCGATTTGAAATCAACGTGAAATTTTGCTCTCCTGAATTTGTTTTTTTCATTCGTAACAAATTTTCTAGATAATGGTTGCTCGTAGATCAAAAGTTACTGAGAGTAGTCTCGGGAATTCTTCACTGCAACAAAATGCACGCAGAAAAGCTCCTGAACCCCAAAAGCCGTCTGAAGCTACAGTCAATTGCGGTAAAGCCGGTTGTTCCACCCCTGTTCTTGAAGGGATAGAATGTAGCATCTGCTCTTCCTGGTTTCATCCTGGTTGCTCGGGTTTGACGTCCGCTGTTTTTAATGAACACAAACAAAACGCAAGTAAGCTTTGGCTCTGTGCAGCATGCTCGTTAAACCCAACTGTCCGTTGTCTGCTATCGTTGTTAGACCAACAAGTTCAAGTTCAAGTTGCACAGTCTCAGAAAATTGCATCTCTTGAAAGTAGACTGCTCCGGTTAGAAAACAGCCATGGTTCTCTGTGTACTCGTCAACAGTCCGAGTTGAAAAGGGTTGCTGTTCCTTCGAAGTTTACGACCTGTTCATCACCACCTAATTCTATTAAGGACGATATCCGCCCCAAGATCGCCACCAAGCTTGGCTACTCCAAAGTCGTTGCTGCGTCACCTCGTGTACAAACTGATCCCCGTATCTCGAAGCTACCATTAGTCCCAGCGATAGATGCAACACGTCCTTCTGCTAACCAACAGAAAAACCCTAAGCAGAATTCTCGCGATGGTAGAATGACGGTGATCTGCACAAACGTGCCCGAATCCAAGTCGCCGTGTTTTAAAGAACGTCTATCCGAAGACGTTTCGCAATGGGATCAAATTTGTCGTACCCTTCAGGTTTCCTCGGAAGCCGATAGCGTGGTGCGGTTGTCCAGGCCTCCGAATTCGTCTCACCTAGGAGAACCCAGACTTCTGCGTGTCACACTAAAGTCCGTTGAAGCAGCTGAAACCGTGCTTCTCTCCACGTACGTACTTCGCAAATCCCCTACTCCAATCCGCATCTTCGCCGATCTACCATGGGCAGCACGGCAAGCCAAGAAAAAGCCGTCATTTGACTGGAAGCAGGATAATGACAAACGTAGTATATACGTACACGGCATTCCTGAGCTTTCCGACGCCGACGAATCCAAAAACAACATTCACGACTGTGAGCAATGGCGCTTTATACAGCAACAATCTGACATAACCGCCACACTCACAACGTCGCTAAAACGCCTACCCAAGTCACCGAACTATAAAGGCAATGCCCCCCGAATTACGAAAATAACATTCCAGTCGGAATGTATGGTCACGTCGGCGCTCGAATGTTGGTACGCGAACCGATGGAAAGCTCCATCAGAAATTCGCCTTCGTTCGTCTATCGATACCAATCGGATTAGACCCGAGACGAAAATTACCGACCCAACACCCGAGGTCGAACAACCGGAATTACGTGAAGCAGCCGCCTCAAAAAACCTACCACAGCCGATCCCTTCCGGATCGGCTTCCTAGGTGGTACACCTCACGACGCCCAACGCAACCGCCATACACTGTCCTGTTGCTATACGAACATCCGAGGATTCACGAACAAATTCTCCGAATTAAAACTGCTTCATTCGACAAAAAACTTTGATCTCATTGCCATCACAGAAACCTGGTTGACCCCAACCATATTAGAAACTGAACTAATGCTCCCAAACATGTTGTCATTCCGCATTGATCGTAAGACTAGAGGTGGAGGTGTCCTACTGTATTACAATCAAGCACTACGCTGTGAAGAGATCGAGAACCCTGATCTGTCTGTTCCTGACACTTTGTGGTGTAGAGTTTTCTTGCAGCACGACGATGTAGCCTTGTTGGGTGTGATCTACCGCCCTCCAAATGCGGATTCTCATACAGACTCTTCTTTGCTGACTGCCATCCGACTCGGACTTTCTCAACACTTCACGCATGTCCTCATAATGGGAGACTTCAACTCTCCGGGTGTATCGTCAGGCTCGCCCAGCCATCAGTTTGGACGTGACTTATCAGAATTGATTGCTACCCATCCATTGTACAGCCATGTCAACGAACCGACACGATTCTGCGGCCACCAGATCCCGTCTACCCTCGATCTGATACTCACCAACGAAGAACTGATGGTCGAAAACATGATGATCGAACCACCACTGGGTCATGCTGATCATGCCGTGCTGATATTTAACTACCTCTGCTACTCTCATTATGAGGGGATACCGGACGCCACTACTAGGAGGATTACGAACTACACGCTACTGCGTGAGCTTGTTGCCGCGAACACGTGGGACTTGCTACATACTACGCAACTTGATACTGCTTGGAGTTGTTTTGTTACACGATGGCACACATTACTTGACCTATCATCGACCATGAAGGCAATACCAACAAAACGCGACCGACCGACAATTAGAAGCCGGACCAAAAAAATGATGGCACTACGGAACCTTGCATGGCATACTTTCTCTCGATGCCCCACCTCAGAGAACTGGGAATTCTACAGATTATTGCGAAACCAGTGTACATCTCTCAAACGCAATGATCAATTCCTTTACCAACAACAGCTAACTTTGAGACTTCTAGACAACCCGAAGCTGCTATACAAGGAGATCAACGCTCGGAGGAAAGTGAAAACAGGTATCCCTTCGCTCAAGACACCCTCGGGTCTATCCACGTCACCTGAAGAAGTCGCCAGCACTTTGGGCGCGCAGTACGCTCCCATCTTTCGTGCTGCCCCTAAGTCCGTAGTCATACTTGCACCAGTGTCTCCTGTGCCTTCATTGAGCTCAATCATCTTCAGCCGCGACGCCGTCTACCACAAATTGACCCACCTGCGACAGAATAGCTCCCCGGGTATAGATCACATACACCCAAAGGCTTTGAATGCAGTCGCAGCATATATCTCAAACGATCTGGCGCTATATTTCCAGCGTTCACTCGACTCAGCTGAAGTCCCACAAACTTGGAAACAAGGCTTGATCACTCCGGTCTTTAAAGGAGGCGACCGCACCTTACCAGCTAATTACCGCCCGGTGACCCTGCTGTCTGTGATCTCAAAGGTCATGGAAAGTATTATAGCTGACACCATCACACGCCACCTTGAGGAAAATCACATCCTTGCTCATGAACAGCATGGTTTCCGGCCAGGACACTCCTGCCTATCCAACCTCCTGTTGGCCAGGGACGATTGGACGAAAGCCGTGGACTGCCGGGTGGCAGTTGACGTGGCATACCTGGATTTTTCGAAAGCCTTTGATAGAGTTGATCACCTTATTCTCATTCAAAAGCTACGCCACTACGGAATCGATGACCCCTTGTTGACGTGGATCAGCCGATTTCTGCAAGATCGCACATCGTGTGTGCGCGTCAAAGACGCCTATTCAGACTGTTTCCCGGTAACCAGTGGGGTTCCGCAGGGATCCGTACTCGGACCCACTCTCTTCCTTATATTCATCAATGATATCAGCATGATCTTATCAAGCTCATTTTTACTCTTCGCGGATGACCTCAAGGTTTGGCGTCGTATATCTAGCTTCGAAGATCATCAAATCCTGCAACGTGACCTCGACCGCCTCTATCAGTGGTCATTAGAACACAATTTACCGTTCAACTCAGAAAAATGCCACATTCTGACCATTCGACACTCTGTTCGTTACGCTTATCACTTGGGGGACGAACTTTTGCGCCATGTGGACCAGGTAAGCGACCTCGGCGTCATCGTACAGCACGACTTGGGCTGCTCCAGCCAGTGCAACAAGGCTGCAAGAACCGCAAACCACAGTGTTGGTCTTCTGAGGCGACTTTTCAGACGCTTTGACCGACGACTCTTCCCACAGCTACTGTCCGCCTACATCCGCCCTCCGCTGGAATATGCAGTCAGTGCGTGGCATCCGTGGCTCCAACAAGACATGCACGCCCTCGAACAGCCACAACGGCGAGCAACTAAGCTTATTAACGGCCTTCAAAACATGTCCTACGAAGAACGGCTGCAGTATAGCGGCCTCTTCTCAATCCGCTACCGACTCCTCCGCGGTGATTTGCTTTTGACCTTTCGCATTCTCACAGAGAATCACCACCCTTGCAAGTCCTTGATGCCTCTATCCAATCGACGTACTCATCGTGGGCACAATCTCAAGATTGCTCATCAGAACAGCCGATTGAACAGTCGACGGTATTTCCTACCCCTTCGCATATGCCGTGTATGGAACGCTCTCCCGCCGGAGGTGGTACATGCTGAGTCACTGTCTTCGTTTAAGCAACGTCTAGACGAACACCTTTGGCAATCAACTTTCAAATGACTTGTTTATCTTTCGCCATTCCGTTCTACCCCATTATACTACATACCACTCACATATCCATAAATAACTAACATTTTTCCAGTTTTTTCTCCCCAGCTTGCAAGCATCAACGTTGCTCACGCCAAAGCAACCGTCCGCAAGTCCGTCATGCACTGGAGGACGTGGTGGGAATGTGTCTTGGGCTGACACTTCTCCCTATAAAAAGCCACAAATGTCCAATCAAGGTGTATGCTATACGCGAACATGGCCCGCTATAAGGCCTATTTGCCTCCGTTTTTATCTCTTCATGTATGCTTTTTAGCACGCTTTGTGCGACCCTCTGTACACACCACCCAGTGGTTTCTTACAAGCTATCAGCTTTTATTACCACAATAAAACTATTGACTATTGACTATTGACTATTGACTATGAATATTCGAACCTACGCAACCTCCCATTTACAATTATTATGGGCATTCACCTTATGGTTCCCCTAATTATTCTACATGGTATTCATACCCTTACTCCAATCAGCATGGTGACCAGCCACAAAACCTTAGTTTAAATAGAAATGTAAACCTTAACTTTAACTTACCTTACGCTTATCCCAGTCCTCAAACTGTCATGTCACCCCAAAGAAACATGCACAGTATTTGATCTTGGCCACTACCTGCTACACATGCCCCCAGCCATTTTTACCAAGACTACTCACCACAATTAAATTTTCCACTAGTGTTTCCACCCGTATACAGGATTTAACTCAATCTAGTTCGAAATCTCAGGTCCCCATCACTAACACATCTATCTGTACTCCCGCCATCAGCATCCTTCTATTAAGTGCGAGATCTATTTCTTCCAAAATGTCTGATCTACAATCTTTCCTGTTTGCTAAACCAACTGATGTAGTTCTAATCACTGAAACTTGGACAACTGACGAAGATATAGACGCGACACTTTTCCTACTAAATTATAATATTTTTCGTAAAAATCGGTGCTCCACTCGTGGTGGTGGTTGCATCATAAATATTACTAAGAATATTCCTGCCAATCTTCATTGCTCTTCCTCGCTGGATGAAATTGATGATTCCATATGGATTGATATACCTTCACTGGATGCCCTTTTCGGTTGCATTTACAACCTACCTCCTCCATCCTTACACAATCTTGATAAGATTAAAAATGCTTTTATTTAAGTTTCTTTGAACCCTTTTGGAAATAAACTTATAGCTGGTGATTTTAACATGTCTTATACATGCTGAAACTCGCCTCAGCAATCTAGAAAATTCTCCTCTTTTTCCGAAGCAATCAACCTACTAGGTTACACCCAAGTAGTTGATAAAACTACAAGGCACTCAAACCTTCTAGACCTTATTTTTACATTGGGTCCTAATGCTAGTAATGTGAAAGTCATAGCACCCCTTCCTGGTTGTGACCATAACATGGTCACGTGTCAACTTCATCTTTGTGAGAATCGGACCTCCATCAGCAAAGCTAATGGTCGTCTCTATGTTGATTGGACAAAGTTTTCGACTTTAATTAGAAACTCTAATTGGACTGACTTCTTCATATCTCCGGATTTTAACCTTATCTCTTCAATATTACATAAGAACTCATCTGCATGTCTCGTAACTTGCTTGCGAACAATTTGCGCGGTACGTTCAACTTGAACTTGACCTTGCGCGGTACGTTCAACTTTGTTGCATTTCCCACGCTCCGATAAATATCATTACGAATCTTTGCTATTCCTTGAATTTGCAGTAAAATAGAATAACTATTTTACTATATTATTGATATTTTTCTGATTAATTACGCCAGTAATAAAATCAGCTTGTATTTTTCTACTGAACTATCATTACTCACATTCTACCGATAGATATGAGTTCAAAAAATACCTGCCTTAACGGAAAATGTGGCAAAATGGTGGCTAAGGGCATCGAGTGCACAGCTTGCAAGCGCTGGGCTCACCCTAGCTGCTCAGGCATACATAAATCTCACTACGGGATTTATGCAAAATACCGCTGGTTGCAGTGGTATTGCTCCGGCTGTCACGAGGCTGCCACTGACGCCGCTTGCCAAAAGCCAAGGAATAGAGTGACGTCGCGAAGCTCGTCAGATGTTGCAGCCGCTCAATCGTATGCATCTGTGGTAAGAACAAATATATGTTCTGAGACTACAGCAGGCAACGCTATAGCGCTCAAATCTAGCCGGCTGCAAAGTTCTTCCAAGCAAGCTACCTCTCCTAAGGTGGTAAATGGAGCAAGGACTTCAAGTAAGCGTGCTAACAAAAAGGCGAAAAAAGGGCATCCCCTGACGTAGACGTAGCTCTCCAGTTACCTAGTCCTTCAAAGCAAGCTTCCTCTCCGAAGGTCGTAAACGTAGCCCAAACTCCGCAAAAACGTACCAAGCAAGGTAAAGCCCATACTCAACGGAAGAAACATGGAAATGTTGCTGGCTCACCCGACCTGGATAAAATTATCCAGGAATTAAACGGTTTGCGTAAGCAAGTTGAGTCACTTAATGGCACTTCTTATTACTCTTCAAAAACTAGAACCCGAAATGTTCTAGTTTTCAATCGAGCGGAGCCTTTTATTAGGGAATCTAAAAGTCGAAGAGATTTTGATCGCAGATGTATTAGCGATCTCATCCGGATGGTAGGTCTAAAGCCTTCTACTCCCACGGTGCGAGTTCACCGTGTAGGGAGATGGAAGATGGATAACCGCCCTAGGCCGATACTGGTAGAATTCAAGTACCAGGCGGATCGGGATGCGTTATTGTCTAGGGCTGAATACATCGCCACAACAACTCTAGACAAGCTTCAGGTTAAGCCAGACAACCCTCCATCTCATATTAGACAAAACCCTTCCGCTCCACATAGGAGAAACTTCGCTTTAAGGACATCTGCTATCCGTAAGACTGATGCAAACCGTAGCGCTAGTGAATCCGTTAAGATCTTACCGAAAAGCTCATCGCTACGAGTCTGGCTGTCCGGATTAGACGACGTTGACGCGCTTATCGAAAATGAAGATGGGAGCCAAGCAAATTTCTCCAGTTGTTGCTCTTCGATAGAGGCGGCCTCAATCTTTAGTCAACGGTCCGTAACACCCATGCAAGAGGTCGTTGATCCAGATACTCCTGCTTTAAGTAGCACGCCAAAAAACGTGCACCTCCCTCGGGTGCTTCGACCGAGGGCCAATCAGGGTTAGTTTCAGAAGCACGCAAAACCAGCGCCCCAGTGCTGTACGCTAATGCGTGCAGCATAAGGAATAAGTGGGCTGACCTCTCTCTTCGTGTGGCTGAGTTGCACCCCCGGGTCATAGCGCTTTCTGAGACCTTGCTGTCTGCGATTGATGAGGTGCCGGTAAACATCAGTGAACAGTATCTCGTCATAAGATGCGATAGGCCGGGCGATAGGAGAGGCGGTGGCGTTGCACTGCTCTTGTAGTATGGTTTGCACAACATGGGTACAGGGATATCTCTAGCCATTGAAAACGTCCAAGTTGTTACGAGTATCCTGACTTGCTACAAGTCATCGCTCGCAATTGCTTGTGTCTACGTCACTCCTAGTGCATCCATACAGGAGTTTACACAGCTTATTTAGACACTCGACGGTTTGTTTCACTCAGCTCACAGTGTACTTATCTTGGGTGATTTCAACCTCCCAGACATAGATTGGCCTGTCCCCACTGGTCTAGTCACCCAGCAATCTGAAACCTTTCTCGAATGGCTCCATAATCATGCGCTGCACCAGCATGTCAACGATCCTACAAGGTTTCGCCAGGGATGCACTCCATCCACTCTTGACTTGGTATTGTCGTCCCAGCTAGAAGCCATTAGTCATTTAAAGTACGTACCGCCGCTCGGCAAAAGTGATCACGTAATGATAAGCTTCGAAGCGATATTGCGTTTTCGCAAACCTTTCTCTCGTCCTAGACGCAATTTTAGGCGTGTAGACTGGGGTTTACTCTTGCAGTCTTCAAAATCTTCCCTCCAGTTATCTAGCGATTCAAATGTAATGAAAACTGGGATATAATTTCTAAGTATCTA
>JACCGJ010016047.1:0-47185 GCA_013407085.1 Atriophallophorus winterbourni
ACGATCGTTGCCTGCACAATTGTCAAAACCGAAGGACCCCATACTGAAAGAGGACAAAACGAATGTCGTCTACAAAATGTCATGCAGAAATTGTGAAATGCATTACCTAGGACAGACAGGAAGGAGACTGTGTACAAGACTACACGAGCGTCAATTGACCGTGCGAAGACACGACCACAAGTCTCTTGTAACAATACAAGTTGATCGCGAAGGACATTAATTCTATTGTAATCAATGCCAAATCCTTGCCGTTAGTAGAACACGCCATCCAAGGGAATTTCTCGGGGTATGACATTCAACGACACAATCCCTCAACCAACGTATGCAATTGGACAGTATCTACGGACCAATGAGATGTCGTTTGTTCTGCATGCGTCGCAGGAATCGCAACTATCGTATGGCAAGCAGCCCAGACACGCAGGTTAACGTGGTATAAATGTGGTAGCCTTCAAGGCACTTCGCAAGAAGTCACGCTGATGATGTCATCTAGTTTGATGATGAAACGTATGCAACCCACTGTACAAGCTCGGTGAACAACCAAAAATGAATGTCCAATACCTGAGCTTCCATTTCTACGTTCCACTCCGCGTTGCACGCACGCACATAGATTGCGTCTCGATTTATCCCTGAAGTCAACTTGTCAAACGCTAATCGCATTCGCCCACGAATCCCAGAACACAAGAGAAGCTGATTGTTCAAACGCGTTTATAACGCACAGGACAAATAACGAAACACGCCCTTATAGGCAAAACAAACAATCAAAACACTGATCCTCAACATGTCAGTCCCAGTTGTCTCTTCGATCTAATTTGTCAATCGATTTCGTGCCAATCGGTACACTTTAAGTCCTCGCCACGAGGGCTCGTTTGGCCGACATTGACGAATTGCATATCGTTCGATTGCGGCTGACATAATCCACCTTCTCATACTTCTGAAGATGTCGCCCGAGCCGTTCTAATACAATCGTTTGAAACCCCGAATTATTACGGATTCGCAATTGTCGTCGTCTATCTTTTCTGCGCTTCCTACTTTTGAATTGTACCGGATGATGATGTTCTGTATATTATTCCATAGCTCCTGACTAGCACTCATCACTGATGCTCTTCGCACCACCACACTGAAAAACTCGCACCCCAGAGTTTTTCAAATGCCTTGAAGCTGATACGCAAACCAATATTGCTGTAACAGCAATCCCCTCAGCATGTAAACGTAAATGTATATTATTCGATTCAAATAAAATATGTGATGCGGTATCAAGTCCAAATCTACTCAGGTTTTGGGTTTCTGTGGCTCTGCTTTCACTCTCGTCCGAACTATGCTCGTTAAACTAGTGATTCAACTATCCAGCGTGTACGCTGTCCCTTCGTTTAATCATTTGACAGTTCCATACCACCGGTTTTACAGTTGTTGGTGTCCTTCTTTTCCGCAGAACAACCATATCGCGCGGTCATCTTGCAGTTCACGTTGCCCAAATCGAGTTACGCCACCATGGCCGTCCGGGAATTGACGAAATGTGTCTACGAGAGACATTGATTTTCTATCAATAAATCGATTTTTATTTTGATCTACGGAATCTGATGTTTTTGGTTTTATTGGCAAACTCGGTCTAAAGTGGATGGAGAACAGATATAACGTTGACGTGTTTCCGTTTCGATCGTTTACCAACGCGGGTCTGTTGCTCCCCCCGTATAGCGGATTTATTTGGTGTTGCCGTCAATGAGCGCTGACAAATAATTATCCTGGTGCAGTATTGCTTACATGTACTGTAGTGCGTGCTTGAGGTAGTTCCTCATTGAGGTCCCTGCGATCAGATATCGCAGTGTCCCGAAACCGTGTTTAATGGCGTCTTGCACTAAGCATATTCTTGGAGTGTTTTCTTAACCTTGTATGTTGTCAAGCGGAGTGACGAGAAAAGCTTGTTATGATGCATGACAGTGAAAGCCGCAAGGAAGCTGATGTCGCTCTACTCGTTCACGAAACTTGTTTGAATGTATGTTCCATTCGAGGTGTAGGCACCTCTCCCCAGTTTGTTTGTGCTTTCTCTTCTATAGAAGCCGTAGCTATTTAATTCCCACCCTTCCCCATCTTTTAGGATTTTACTTTTTCATGGTTGTATGGCAGTTAAGCATTCGGTACGTGCTACCGGTGTATTGCTGTTTTTGATGATGAGGTCACAGTTATTTCCTTGGGTGACGATATCGCAGTGATCGTCCTTGGGGTAGGATTTACAAGGTTTGTTTTAGTCATTTGAATCTACGAAGTACTCGCTTAACTTGTCTGGATATTTTTGCCGTCCCTTAGTCCTTTGTCGTCGTTGATTTTGGGTGATACAAACCATGTGTGTCGCTGTTCCACGCCTCTAGACCATCAACCGAACCTGTAGGCTGCTGTTGGTTAAAGCTGGCACAACCAATGTGTTTAATCGCGTGCCCACACAATTAAATGGAATAAACCCAAAAAATCCCTACTTCCATGCATTTCCATCACACACCCCTCATCAAAGGTTGCCTGACGATTGTTTCATTTGAATTGCCGCGCTCCCAAACAATGCAGTAAGTTGTGGTTTATCCAGCGTTCACCAGTGATTTTTGTAATGTGAATCTTGCTACATACGTGATCTTAATTTTCAGGCTCACGGTATGAGTATGAGTATGAAAGCACAAGCCTGATCCAGGCAAAGTGCCGCACAGTCAGGGACTGCACGTGGGCTAAGATACTGGCAGGTTGCCCAGGCCTAGACAGGTTCACGGTAGTATTCCAACTTATAATTCACTCAGTGCTGTGAAACAAGGCATTGTATGAAGTACATTATCATTATTAGCTATTCGTTTTTTTATATCTTGATCACTGCTCAATCCTGAACTTAATTAAATTTTATGGTAAAAATACTCCGTGGCTCTTAATTTCAATCGACGAAACTAAGTAATACGTTCGGCGTTACGCTGATTTTGACTATGGTCAAATAGGGACGCTAAATGCTCATTCATCTAACACCGGTACGTTCCTTTCGAAATCCGCTCATTTTAATGCGTATTATACGAAATAAACCTGAAGTATGTGGTTCGAAAGGCCACCACAGGTTACCGACATTGTTGCAAACGTCCTCAGCGTCATTGCGCCTTATCCCGTTTTACCTTGCCCAACCGGGTTTAAAAATATTGTTTTCTACGGAGCGATGTCCAATAAGACGTCTAACACACGTATGCGAACCTCATCATTAAATTCACGTGCGCGTTTAACCAGCGGATGGTTATTAAAACAATCGTAAACGGACGTATTATTCAAACTCGGGTTCCCAAAAATTCAGTGGTTCTTTTTGTTGTTGCTCTCTCAGTTTTCTTGCCCTACTGATTTAATTTTTGCTCATAATTTATCTGGTAATTCGGTTCTATTGATCACCAGACTGTCGCGAAGTAAATTTTGTGTGCGGGTTTCAGCGACGTATTCGGTCAAGGTCAAGTTATAGCCGAGCGTATCGATCGCTTGCGACTGTCAGCAAATCGATATGCGAACTGGGCCAAAATATTTTGTGCATTTCGTGTTATTGTGTGATGGGAATCCGAGTAATTACTAGTTTATAGAGCTTCGTGTTTTAGCACAAATGCACGCGATCGTGTAATAATACTGAAAATTGGTTTAAATGGATAATGCTTTCTTCTTCTACTAGTCTCGTTTGCGATTGATCCGCTGTCAATGTAAGTGGAATCTTACCGGTTGTTTCTCTCTGCTTGATCACTGCAAACAACAGTGTTGTTCATTAGTGAGTCAGTAAGTGCTGATATTTCGTATTCGTTCGTTCGTTATTACTCCTATGATTTCCTAAGACCATTTTGGGAACAATTCAATCCTCAATGAATGGTTACAACACTCGTAATGCGTGAACGGACATGCTATTTATAATATATATGAAAAAGGTTTTAAGCTGAAGCATATCCAGATACCCAAATCTTTTTTCCTCACTGCATGTTCAAGGGTTTGTGAACCTACCTACCTTGTATACGAAATCTACATGCTGCCCCACATTAATCGGTCTGCATTTGTTGAAGCTCAAAGGCAGTTTTTGGTAACGTTTCGCTTCTAAACACAGAAGCTTCGTCAGATCAAGGGTGTCGGTACGAACAGTGTTCAGGTTTAAATGGCATTTTCTTCACCAATCCTGAGGTCCCCGAGATAGACAGGCGAAATCAAGACAATTGATCACACCCCATAAATGTTGTGTTAATCCCTAAATTGTTTATTCAGTGTGCAGGTGCGAACAGCATCGCCTGACGCTGCTTACGTAATCTATGTGCACATTAGGTGTTATGCACGTTGATCCTTATCCGCTGCAGAACCGAACGCCAGATTGATGTGCTGCTCGCATCCACCGAAATTGCACTCCACTACCGGTTTCTGGCTGTTTGCCGTCATCGGGAGTAGACAGTAAGATTAGGTTCAGTGAGCCTTGAAACAGTGGATAAATGGTAAACAAGATTATACTTGAAAATTATTACTGCCACCGGGAATCGAGCCTACGCCCTCGGACTCCCGAGCGAAGCACACGACCGGTTCACCATAACCACGAACGCCAGATTGTTGAGATATCTGCCCCATCCACCTTGTTCAACGCATTCGCCCCAGCCTTTGTTATTTCAACTGCCTCGGCGTGAAGTCTTTCCCTATAAGATTTCACACCCCGTCTTATCAAGTCCACGTTATCAAGATCTACGCTGTTTCCAGTGTCTAGCACTTGTTCAGCTAGGGCAGAATCCCGAATCAGTGATTGATATTCACTGTGATTACGGGTTTGCTTTCCTATTCGTTTCCTATGTTCGATTACCATAGTGCAAAGTTCTCTAGACGTTTGTCCAATGTAAACACCCGCGCAACCCTTGCATTTGATTTTGTATATGCAGTTCGTCGCACAGCCTAAAGGATTCTTATCTTTGCGATGCATTAATACGCAGCGAAGTGTTCTACCTCGCTTATATGTTACTCTAATACCTGCGTTATTCAAGATTCGACGTTACCAAAAACTTGCTATAACCGATTCATTGCAAACTTTATTTTCATGATTATGGACTCCCGATCGAACTCGAATATTTTCAAATACCTCAAAAGGCAGTTTGTTCTTTAACAACCAAAAGTGAAGCGTATCGAGATCTTTTTGTAATGGCAGTATTCTGGACTACGGATGCAACTCTATACCCCTATGTCGCCCACGAATAACGACATGATACTGCGAACAAGTTCCGGTATTTCATTGACGTAAACCGAGGAGTATCTTACCAAGGAATGAAGCCTGGAAACTCCGCTAGTAGCTGTGATTGGTTGTGATAATGCACCATCAACACATAACTGGGTAGTGCGGTTTGTTAGGTAGTCATATAACCAATTCAACAACTTTCCGGTGATACTAAGCTTTTCCAACTTCTGCAGTAGTAGACTGGTTCAGGTTGCTTTGTTTCCTACCGTTGAAGATGTAGCCCTAGTCGGACCGTTGCTAAGTCCCAAAACTACTTCACAATCGAAGAAACAATTTTACCGCTGTGAAACTAAAAATAATCGAACAAATGACCCAGCATTCTCGGCGCGTAATGTCAAGTGCATAAATGTTCTAAACTTGGTCATTTGGCCGTCGTATGTCTATCCGAATCCCTGAGGTTCGTCGCTAAAACTAACTAAACGATAGTAGATGAGAAACATTAATAACTGTGGTATATGTTACCAAGCTGAATTCCAAGGCACTGTTAGGCAGAAACGCAATGATAGTTCACGCAGTATTGCCATCAGTAGAACGAATGCCCAACATAGCTGTTTCGCAAAATTGCTGCAATTCATTTCCAAAGCCTTTCTTAGAAAGTGTTGGCAGTGTTCCTAAGGACAAAACCAGATCCTGCTCAAATGAGTTGAAGCGTACATTCAACAAGTTGATTATTCTATGCGCTCTTGGTCGAAAATCGCGGTCTAGATAATGGGACTGTTTACGAAGGCACAAATCAACAAACCTTTTCTTCTTGTTGCTACCTGACCCGAGGTCCATATATGCGGAGATGTTACTCCTCATTTACTCATCAGGTGGTAGAAACATGTTTTCTCCTGCCATGACCTCTCTGAAGAAATCCTGACTGATAGTGATAATCAATTTACCAGCCGAATGTTTAAATCATTTCTTTTAGAAAATGCTATACGGCATGCATACATTGCATACATTACAATCCCTCTGCTAATTTGACGGGGGAACGATTGAATCGATCACTAAAATTAAGTATCCAGGTTTTACAATCGGCAGGAGATGGTTGGGAAGACGCATTTATAGAACGTGCCAACATCATGCTCCGGGCCAAACCTTTTCTGAATTGTTGTATGACAGACCAATCAGAACAAAACCTACAGTCCATCACTATGCGGCAGTTTGTCTGGATCGAGCCTGTGCTTTCATACATACATGTGATTGAAAGGGTTGGTCGTGTCAACTTTATCCAACAGTGGCTTACAAGCTCATTGTTTATACTCGCTTCATCGTTCAACCCGATTGTTTACACCGTTGACTGTTTCATCTACTCTGTCCTCTATGTGTTTGTCACAATAAAAACGAGACGCAGAAGATTTATATGCTTACTCACAACAATCATTCATCCGTGTCGATTGTCTGGTAGGAAAAAATTGTCCCGGTCGTGTTTGCTTCATCCCGGACGATAATCTGTTCGACAGTTTACGGTAACCACCGTCAAGCAGCATTTGCTTTGAGCTTCGAGCAGATGTGTGCGGTTCTGTTGGCTGGTAAAAGGCAGCGTCCGCCAAGATGTCCAGTCTGCCTGTATGTGGCTCATTGCGTTTGTCGGGCACATTGCTGGATTTGTGGTGTAACGCGAAGCCTTCTCTGGAACGGGGGCATTTCAATGTTCGTAGCAATTTGATGTGCTGGATACCGATTCCAATTGCTATGCATGCCATCAACGCAATGAATGCACCGCCGAGACCTGAAACAATGATTGAAATTGTTAAAATGTTTGTGTTCTAAAATGATACCGAATTATTAAAGCTGTTTGAGAATAACTGTGCTGGTAGCCACACTTAAATCTTTGTGCAGAATAAACCGTCAGCTAGTTTTTCACATTCACTAAATGGACGATCAGCTACAACTTGAAAAATCTGTGAGAGAGATTTTGGGAAACTGTAGGGAGTATCGTGTGCTTTGTTGTTGTTTTAGGGATTAATTATTTGTTTCATCTTTCCCATAACACACATCTGCGAGGTCACCACTCGAAACTTTACCAACAGCATAGCAGGTTGAACTGCCGCAAATATGCATTTTCCGTTCGCAATGTGCAACTGTGGAACAGTTTACCTACTCATGTGGTACAATCTGGAACTGTTGAAGTTTTCAAGAAATCACTAGATATCCACATGGAAAAGTATGTTTTTTATGTTTGACAATAATCTAACAATATTTTGATATTTTTTACCATCCGACCCGATGTACATTTTTGTGGGTCTTGTAAAGCATAGCTTTTTACCTGCATATAATCTATGAATAAATCTATGAATAAATTACATAGATGATACATTGTAAATTGAGATTTCGAAGCTGGAAATGAACGAGTGCTGTACGATCACGTAAGCAGTTGATTAACGATGGTAGTGGTACAGGTTCAGAACTCAGAAACTTTTTATGGTACAAAAAGCAGTAAGCTTAACAATAACCATAGGATGACGAGGTATGTCGTGTAAAAATAGAAAATCTTCCAAAAAGTCAATAGGGATAGTCATATATCGCATGGTTCGTCGTATACTCATCGAGTTTAGAAGCGACAACCGCAACAGATTCCAAGCGTGTGATTTCTACAGGCAAAATATTCCAAGTGAAACAAATTCTTACCGAGAAAAATTACGACGAATATCTAATCGGGAATGCGGAATTCTTAGAACATTCGAATGTTTTTGTGTTCGAGTAAGGCCATTAAGCTTTAGTAAGTGTTATAGGGGATGATTTTCAGTATGCAAGATTTTAAATGCCAACAGGAAGTCACTCCTTATCCGTCGTTTGGTAAAATCGTGTAGGCGATTTTTGGAGAATATGTTGCTTATGTTTGTGACTAATCATTCGTACCATTGTAGTCTTACGACCTGGGCTACCGGTGTTAGCTTAGACTGTATCCGATGGGAAGACCTGGCACAGGGATCTGTTCGGTTGGGCGCCCACAACAGATGTTGCTGGCTCCTTCTGGACTGGTCGGACAACAAAGACTACTCAAATGTGCCAGTCTGGAAAAAGATTCATAAACGCCTAATTGCGATAGGACAAACGGTGGACGGTAGCCCAGGCCCTAAGGCGTGGGACTACAATGGTGATGGTCGGGGATCCGAATCCCACTCGAAGCGGAGGATATGCGCTGCTGATGAGCTCAAATAATAGCGAAACTCGAGTCCAGTGGTTCCATTATGAACCTTCGTGATCAACTTTGTGAATATTTCAATACGGTACGGATGAGTTGTCACAAACAAAATAATGTAGAGTTATTTTTAACATTCCCCCTTTCTAAAGAAAATTTTTGTAAAGGGTGACCAACTTTGTCGCACGATGATAAATCCTGTCAAGTAGTCCGAAATTCTTTTTCAACCATGGTGCCCAGGTTTGGATGGGATATTCCATAACAGGACATACATACTTATTAATTAACCAGAGTAAGGTTTCGGGCGTGAAAATCCTGAATATCCTTTTTAGAAGACTCAAGACGGCAGGCTTTATTGTACACTATCCGGTAATTATGTCCAGGACTAAGGTTAAACGACACCCAGATGCCGAGATCTTTTTCTGCTGTGGTCCAGACGAGATCTCGCGTGCCAAGCTGATACGTGTGGTGCAGAGATGTTCCAAGTCGTAGCATTTTAGATTTCGCATGGTTAAATGGTAACTCATTTAACTGGGACCAACGAAATAAGGTGCACAGATCCCGTTGTAATGCCATACAACGTTTCCATATTTTAATATCATCGGCAAACGATATCAAGTGACATCCAATATCCTATACTATATAACATTTTCGGGGACGATGGAATATTTAAAATAGTTAAAGTAGGTTTGTCTCAACTAGTGGATTGGCTTTTCTTTCCAACCAGTGTATGTAGACTGGGACTAGGCAGGTAAAACGGAACGAGAACTGAGTAGATACGCATTGAGGATGACTTCTTCCATGTTAGATTTAGTTTGCAATATCACCCTTAATTAGCCAGGCCGGTCAACGCGTGGGGAGCTTTTATGCTGATCTCAGCCCGTCATTCAAGTAGATAATAAAGCTTTCAAGCCCATGTATGTACAGAGCTTAGTCTATTCATTAAGCTCATGTGCTTGTCTTGCTGAAAAACGTGTATCTGTCGACTCCGGTACATTTGTGCAGATTACAATGAGAGCGATATCTGTCTTAGTTGAATGAGCGGTAGTGTTGCGCTTCTTGGGTTGCTCGCTTCTTGGGTTGCTCGGATCTGGCAACTAGACTGTAGGGAGTCCTGGCCAGTGTTCACCATTTTATCCGATGAGGACCACGGTAAGCAGGGTTCACTTGGTCCATGCTTATTACACCCGGAAAAGCAGTTAAGGTAGCAGATTTTGGCGTGCTTTTTTCTCATCCTTTTTGCCGCCTTGAGCGACTTCTATTTTGGATTGAATTACGTTGGCAATTGTATCTACCAAAAGCGGTTTAAGTGTTTCCTCAAGTGGAACCGTTTTCCAAAATTTCTTTTCGAAATTCCAGTTTTGCTTCATGGGGAGGATCTGTGGGTGTATCGCTAGGCTGTTTACTTTGACATGCACTACATACGTAGCAAACGCCGGGGAAATCAATGTTGTTAATAAACGATACCACTTCCTGCGTTTGGGCTTTATCACAGTTGGTATGTACTTTATCCAAGCAGTCAAAACATTTAACTACGTGAGATCTTGCACATTTGACACGCATCACGTGCTGTCCTCTTGAGGTCATCCTTCGTGTCATTGTTACAATCCAGTTAGGGATGATTCAGTGCACTTGGCGATGCCTTTGTTTATCGATCGATACTTACCTGTTGAGTGAATTCGTTGGATCGGACTGACGCAATCCAAGCGGTAAAAAGCGAACGAGTTTGAGTAAAAGTGATGCGGTTCAACGAGTTTTGATCTGATGAAGTTGAAAAAAACTATCACATGATTCGAAATGATGTGATCTTCCCAACAGTATTCGAACAGGAACGATATTCTCGATCGCCAGGGATATTTTACTCGTAGGTAAATTTGGGTTAAAACTTAAAAAAATAAGTTAAAACGGGTATATTCCGAACGAGCAAATTGAGACGAGTTCAATAATATATGAACCGTTTAGCTCAGACAAACGAGCTAGGAAATAAGTACAAAAGTATGAGATCACACATTTATGCGTCCGCGAAGCACGTCACCTTTGTTGCGATAGAAAAAGCAGAGTACAAATGAATCGTCGAGAACTCGCAGCTAATGTTCTGTTGTTGTATTAGATTGGAGCGTTTAATAATACATCTCTCCCTAAAAATGCTTCGGGGTTTAATGGTTTATCAATGCTATACTTAATGCGTCGCATTAACCACAAGTGGGCTATCACCTCCTATTTCATATATATTACTCTCTAGCCCTAGACAACCTGGCCTTATCTCAGCCCAAGTACAGCATAGTGCCTGCGTTCTGATTGATGGGGCGAGATTTGTGTTAAGGCAACTCGTTACCACTTGTAATCAATTTTGCACCGCTTTAGCCACACACGCTACAGAAGTACTTCACAAGAGCACACTCGTATCGATCCAAAACTCTGGAATCGCTTGTGCAAAGGATGCCACACCAGTTCTCTGAATTCCACAATAAAAAGCGAATCACTGTACTTTTAACTAAATTTGGAAGAATCGTTTTCGTCATTTATTCAAAATGAAAATATTTTCTGCATTCTAGGTAAGAATGGGTATCGCTAATGGCTAATCAAGGGTGTGAGAGTTTAGATTGTCTGTGTGTTAAAAGCTGTCGCATTAGTTTGGTGTATGGCGATTTCGTTTTGGGATGATATTGCCCCCTTTAATTTATCTACAGGTAAACCCGATCAAATTAATGTAAGCTATGTGTTCTGCCTAAGGCTTATTTTGCACCCCAATCACCGGCTTCGCTAAACGTTTATAGATTCGTTCCATTAGGGTGAATGACTTTCTGAGCCATGGCGACCAGTACTGCATAATATATTTCATGACTGGTCTCAGGTACTCATTTATAACCCGTGAAAACGTTTGAGAATTTCAGAATATATGGTTTGACCTAAGTTCAAATCATTTCCAGCGTAAATTTAGGTGGATGTATCCATGCCAGGTTGTCGATGGTTAGCCTTTTAGGGGAAATTTTGTCAGCTTTAACCATTTTCACAAACTAATGTTGGATAATTTCGAGCGTACTAAAAGCATTTTTTTACCGATACATGACGTACAATAGGGTGACTCTAAGAAGGTGTTTTTCAATTACCTTGGTAACGTTTCCAATAACCCACAAGTTATTATCTTAGCACGAGTGGCCTTTCGTGGAAATCTTCTTTACTAATGCACTGTTACAAATACGGAAGGTTTTAAATGTGATTAAAAAGGTGGTCAAACAACGAAATTCGCACATCATATTAGAAACAGTGAAATGTTTACTAACCTGCGATAGTGTAAAACATATCCGGTCTGAAACATAGATGTGAATCTTTGTATTCAGCCTTCTTTTTCAATTCAACGATCCAATCTGGTTGGAGTTCGGACCACTGGTTCCAATCGTTTGGTGGGCATGATGCGCGAATGTTAGCATTCACTACCATAGCAGGTTCATGCATCAATGTTCGGCAAACGAGCAAATTCACCGGAGTCAAGCAGCTTTGAATTGTGCTCACATTCGCCAAATGAACCTGCGAATATAGTATGAATAAGGTACAACGAGGTTCCGTCAGTTCTAATTTGTTCTTTTTGTTGATCCTTTCTTATATTCTGCTAGATCCGACTCTCACGCTGTCATCATTCGATACTTCATTGCATGCCAAACCATTCGCGCGTCTATTGGGTGACTTTGCATAGCGCGGTAATTTCGAAACCGGTTTTACGAAAAAACACCTTATCTACTGCGCGTAACTTTCGATAGAATCTGAAAAATCACTAGACTACCTGGGCATTACCGCCTGGGTTTTCATACCAGCCCGGTCTAGTCGATATGTTCAGGGTTTATCGCCACTTCGATCATCAAGGATCAATAGAGCTGATGCGATTTCACCTAATTGGCAATGGGTTAGGGTGTCAATTATTTTCCGACTATTTTCGATGCACATAGGATTTGTGTGGAAATTAAGTTTAAACCAAAGTAATGTATTACTCACATCCCCATCCCTTAAACACCACTACCGGTTTCTGGTTGTATGCCGTCGTCAGGTGGAGGCAGTAAAATCAGGTTCAGTGAGCCTTCAGTTTAAACTCATTTTCCAAGTGTCTTAACACGGATAGAACCAGTAGATTTTGAGTCGTGTGGCACAACTCCCCGATAGTGGTAGACTGGTAATGATATTTAGACACAAATATTGGTGTCGGGTTTGTTACGTATACGTATATTGAATCCCAAAATGTTTTACATGTGATATCAAGATATGCGAACGCGTAACGTTTGTAAATTGGTTCTAACATTCTGGATAATTCAAATGTCACTATTAATGGACAATTTGTAGTCCAACAATCAATTCAGCTTGTTTTTTGTTCGACTCCTTCGGTCGATGTCAACCGTGAGTATACAGTACGATTTAGGAGTAATAATCTATTAAAGTATTGACGTGATATCAAATAAACGGTGGGTTTGCGCAATTGATGTTGTACAACCGATGTCGAGATGGACACAGATGTAGCTTACTCAACGCTCTGTTTCCTCAATTCAACTACCCAGAGACTTAATCTCATTAGAAATGCCAACCTTCTTTAATTTCATGTATGTCCCTTATTCTGAAACAAGTGAAAACTTCTGTTAACAACCGAAAAGAAAACGACCATCTATGGATACGAGGAATGGTGAGTGTCCCGCACATTATTATATTAACTATTGCATCTGAACAAATCCACGCTTTAACACTTCGAAAGTGAAAGTGTGACAGCATGAATATTCACGATCCCAACCTCGAATCAGAAGATACCCTCTGGTGTAGCCTTACACATGAGTCACAGGACGACTGCATCATTGGCATAATATAGCGCCCTCCGTCTTCGACGGATGCTCAAAACGACAGGTTATTATAGTCTCTACACTATGCCGAAGAGATGCGAAGCTCCCAATTACTGGTAATGAGGGACTTCAACCTTCCTTATCTTTTTAACAGATCAGATCACCCTCTGCACACACCTGATCATAAATTCCGTGAGCTGATCGACATGATTCCAATGCATAACCATTTGTCCGACTTTACTCACAGAAGAGGATCAGAGTTACCGTCCGTTTGGATTTAATCCTTACTTCCGAGGCAACAGCAGTTGAAGGTGTTGACTACATTGCCCCTCTCGGTCGAAGTGATCATCTTGTGTTAGGTTTTGAATATGTATGCAGCGCTAGACGAGTATGTGAGTCCGCAAAACTATTCAGTAGGATCGACTACGTGAGTTTACGTCACGCGCGAAAACACTGCCCCCTCACTCACAGAAATACTTCAGTCAAACATATATCAAATTTTGCGATTTGTTGATAAACGACGGGTAAGCGACTTTCGCTTTAAGCTTCGTAGTCTCATGAAAAAATGAATCGGGAAAAGGAACTCTGCTTGGGTTCAACACAGACATACCAGGACCGATGCTTCCTGGCAACAATTTTGCAGAATTCGCAGCAAAGTAAACACTCTCATCAAGGATGGCAAGCAAAATTACCATCGCTTTCTATCTTTGAAAATAGGAGGAAATCCTAAATCGGATTGTCAATGGTCGATCGAGCGTGAAACCAGGGGTGTTTCCTGTTCTTACTGACGATGAATTAACGGTATCAGCAAAGGAAACAGCTGATGCTCTCGCTGAATTCTATGCGTTAGCGATTAGATCGACTGAGGAACTACCGCCACCAAAGGTGACGCAACAGCTGACTGAGATCAAGATCAATTCAGCGATTAAACAACGACATTTGTGTCGAACGAACCCTAGGAAATACCTTGGAGCGGACGGAATCACTCCGACTATACTGAAATCCGGTGACCAGCAGTGAATTCATTAAACATTCTCTAACCGAAGGAGTGGTACCAACAGAGTGGAAGACAGGGGTAATTTCATCTATCTACAAAGGTGGTAGACGTTCTGATCCTGTCACCCTACTTCATGTGATATACAAAGTTCTAGAGTATATAGTGACGGAAAAAATATTTCGTAACTTGGAATCACAAAATATGCTATCTGTAGCGCAGCATGGTTTTCGTAAATCTCTTCCATGCTTGACAAAATTGTTGACGGTGTTAAACGACTGGATCCAAGCGGTTGACGAAGGAGCTAGCATCCACGCTTGCTATCTGGATATGTCTAAAGCCTTTGACCGGGTTGATCACTTTCGACTACTACAAAAGCTGAAACAGATGGGTATCATTGGACAGCAAATCGTATGGCTTCGAAGTTACCTCAGTGAGCGCAAGGCGATCGTTCGAATCAACGGGGTACAATCACAGGAGATTTATGACTCTAGTGGCGTACCGCAAGGTTCAGTCCTCGGGCCAGTACTTTTCTTGGTTCACATCAACGACCTACCAGAGACGCTCTCATGCAAGGTGATTCTCTTTGCTGATGATATTAAACTTTGGACGCGAATAAAATCAACTGCGGACTGTGTACAGCTGCAACGTGATCTAGATGCTCTCCGTGAATAAGTCGTCATTCAATTTCCGAAAATGCAAGGTGTTGCAAATCGGTAAGCCATTCCAGTACCAATATCACTTTAGGCAGACGATTTTGAGCTGGACCGAGTCGGAAAGGGATCCTGGAGTCTGGGTATTCGGCAGCCTAAAGAACAGCCTGCATTGTGGGGTCATCTACAAGCGTGCTTCCAAGCTTCTGGGTATGATGCGACGGATTTTCAGAACCTTCTCGCCTGGAACGTTGCACCCCATCATGAAAGCCTACTTAATTCCAACCGTGGAGCATGCATCACAAGCTTGAAATCCGTGGTTAAAAAAGGATATATTATTGTTTGATAAAATATACCATCGTGCAACCAAACTCGTAAGTGGTTTCCGGAAACTAACGTACGAGGATCGATTCCAAATCTGAGACTCCCCGCATCCCTTCTACGAAGCCTTCTGAGTGATGTAATATTAACATAAAACATGTTAAATACCCCACATCATCTTTTAAAACATTTATTCGAATACCGTGAGTCACGACATACACGCAGCAACTCAGAGACACTACAAATTCCTCACTCCCGTATCAGCTGTCGCCGATATTTTTATTGTGTGTGTATCTGTTTCCCTTGGAATGCCCTTCCCGAAACTCTTGTCATCGCTCCCAACGTCGAAACATTCATTTGAAATTTGGATACTTATTTGTTGCATAACGAGTTAACGACACCTGCGTATTGACTAATGGCAAGTATTCAACTGGACTATACTTGGCAATACACAATTATTTTTTATTCCTTTTTCATGAACGAATAATTACTATGATATGGTAATTGTGAAGCTGTGCCTTTTTTATCATAAATTCTTGAAACTTGAATCCTGGTGACCGGACTACAAAACAAGAAATACGAGGAGAGGATTGCTATTCTGAACCTATTTGACTTTTCGCACCGTCGTATCAAGGGCGATTTCATCCTGCTGTTCAACATTCTACATAAAGTGAATCACCCATTTGACCACCTGCTTCGTCGGCAAGATGCACGTGGCAGCAGATCTCATGGCTACAAGTTAACCATTCCACACTCTACATCAAATTGTCAAAGGTTCTACTTTGCTGTCGGCGTTTGTTTTATATGGAACTCTTTGCTCCCACACATCATTTATGCATCAAGCATGAACATGCTTAATTCAAGGTAATTCAAGGTTTTTAATGGTCTAAAATGCAACAAGCTTAACAACAACCATAGGATGGTAAAAATTGAAATTTAAGTGTATAAACAATATAAGAAAAGAGATTAAACAGTATATAAGTGTTCTGGAAACGAATAATGTAATAAAAATTCGTCTAATTTCGTTTTAAAGTCATGCAAGCTAGTGACGTGAGCAACGGTTGAAGGTAAACTGTTCCAAGTAAAACAGACACGGACAGAGTAAAAAGGCTGACTTTACCAACCATATGTTAACCAAAACCAACACTGTACCTCAGTACATAACCTGACATTCCATATTGACAAAATATCTTTTTTCTTTTTATACCCAATATTTTTAATCTATGGTTACTGTAAAGTATTTGCTTTTTTAGACCAACCCTATACATTAGATGTTCCTACCTGACTTTTTCGTTAATTCTTGGTATTTCTGTGAATTTTTGTCAAGACTGCACTCTATACGGTACAAGATGCAGTCATTCAATTAAATAATTGCTTGTGAGTAATCCTGGTCATTGTCCAAATTTGTCATGCAATAACCACGAAACTCTAGTAAAGTAATAGTTCAAGGATATTTGTAGTGGGTAAAATGATCTGTTTATTACTGAAAATCATATAAAACCTTCATTCATGTTATCATAACTCACAGGTGAACTTGCTTGCTTTTCGACAACCAAACACATTCGCTCTCCGCTTTCTATGTTTGGGTAATCCATAGTCGCCTCCAAGACATCTGCCAGATAAAAAGATACACCACTAATGTTGGCTTGTGGTAGCCATGCGTTCTCAGATCTCAGAGTTTTGTAGAAATAACGCATTTCTTCTGCTCTTGGAAGCTGGCTTTCACTTAGTGCACACTGTCGCGCAGCCTCCTGCCAACTTTCAATCTGATTCGACCGAGTCCATGTAAAGTTGATTTGCTTTCCGTTCGATCCAACTCGCTCGACTCGTGAACCTTCCGACTGTTCAATGTTCAACATTGTGTCCCTGATTGATGCAAAAATCGAGAGCGGCAGCGTTATCAACACGATGCAACTAGCCTCCATCTATCACCTTCCAAGAGTCACGGAGATTGGTGAATGGAAACATGTTTTCTGGTGATGGATCGTAGGTTGAATGCGTGCATACTAATGAGATGGTTTCGCGAATACACTCATTGGTCGCTTCGCCATTAGATAGTCGTATAAAATGCACAAACACAATATTCTGAGAAATTGTCACAGTGTGATTTGCCTGAATTGTTTTGCAGAACGTGGCCTTGGACTCGAATGAATCATGCATCAGGTACATGTGTGGAGTGTCACGAATCCACCGTTGTATTAGTAATTAGTACTTTCATCATGATTGTGAAATTCTCAGGCAGCCTTCCGATCAATGTTTGAATCTATTTCAGACAGATGGTGAACAGCATTAGCCGTCATTCCACATGCGGAGTAGAAATAAAAGTTAACGAACGGAATAAAATTTAGTCGCATATACATACCGAACCAGTAAATCTAGAGTGATGAATTTGGTTGACAATACGTTTATAAAACAAAATCAAACGAGTGTAGCTTTAGGGAACCTCAAAAAGGCGGTAAAGTGGTAAACTCTTAGTGGCTTCCGGACCAGTCAACAAACACTGTCGAAGCTCTAAGTCGAGGGTCTCCTGTTGCGACGTATTCCTATTTGGTCAATCAATATTCAACAGTACCAATTAGTGCATGGATTTAGTTGGAATTTTAAATGTGTTTACGTCTCTGAAGGTCAGCAAGATTTTGGAATAGACCATTTTCCTGCAACATATATTCTGTTTCCTACACAAGATTCGGCGACTCAGAGATTATACACTAAGGTCGTTCCACAATTTAACCACTACGAGAGGATCACAGTCGATATTATATGGATAGGTAGAGGTATGCACGCTTATTTTTATATAAAGCTTGCTGAAATCTTCATCCACTTTGAATACAATCACCGAGACTTAAAACTCGCTTGCGGTATGATATTTTGCTGCTATGATATTCTGGGGTGTAACTTTTTGTTGCCTCGAGGGGTTCGTGTCTAAAGAAGGTTTATAACGCTATCTAATTTATCTCACCGAGTTTGGTGTAATCTTACCGGTCACCACTAGATTTATTCATAGATGATATGCAGGTAAAAAGCCATGCTTTACAAGACCGACAAAAATGTACATCGGGTCGGATGATAAAAAGATATCAAAATATTGTTAGATTATTGTCAAACGTGAAAAACATACTTGTCCATGTGGATGTCTAGTGATTTCTGGAAAACGTCAACGGTTCCAGATAATTAGTTGTTGCTTAACCTTTCTTATGACATTGTTGGATCTTGGATCCCATCGCTGCAAATTATCGTCCCGTCACACTTTTACCTGTTATTGCTAAACTCATGGAACGTATCGTCTCGGAAAGAATAGTTGCACACTTCGAATCGCATAATTTGTTTTTGCCAGCGCAGCATGGATTTCGATCACACCGATCTTGTCTCACAAATCTTCTCCTCGCGTTAGACGACTGGACAAAGTAGATGGATAAAAGATCTTGCATCCACGTCTGTTACCTAGACATTTCGAAAGCTTTTGACAGAGTCAATCATCATTTGCTTCTTCAAAAACTGATGCGCGTAGGAATATGTGATCCACTCCTCTCATGGTTGTGCGACTATCTGTCAGATCGCGACGCCCGAGTTAAAGTTAACGGAGCGCTATCCCAAACGTTCAAAACCACAAGTGGAGTCCCACAAGGATATGTGCTAGGCCCGCTCCTCTTTCTGCTGTACATAAATGATTTACCCCACCTCATATCGTCCAAAATGGTCCTGTTCGCGGATGATATGAAAATTTTGACGCCAATAAGTTCTGCAGAGGACTGTGAGAAACTGCAAACGGATTTGGACAGCGTGTCGAATTGGGCGGCCATGAATGACATGTCATTCAACATACAGAAATGTAAGATGCTCCATCTTGGCAAGAATGTTCCTTGGACATATCGATTGGGGAATGAAAACCTAGCATGTAGCTCGTTAGAAAAGATCTTGGAGTGTGGATTAGCGGGAACCTGAAGAGCACAACGCACTGTCAGAACATATATCGACGAGCAAACAGATTGTTAGGTATCTTTCGAAGAATATTTGGAAGATTCTCTCTGGTAACGTTACCAAGGATAATGAATGTCTACCTTTCGCCCTACGATGTAGTATGCGGTAGAGGTGTGGGCTCATTGGCTGCGAAAGGATATTGCTCTCTTCGATAAAATCTATCACATAGCAACAAAGTTAGTGATGGGTCTTCGCAATGTTCCGTACACCGAAAGATTGCGACGTCTGGGTCTATGCGATTTTACCCAAAGGAGGATACGACGCGATATTATTCTGACTTATAGAATTGTGTCTACCGAAGGACATCCACTAAAACACTTGCTTGATGTATGTGATGGAAAAGTAACACGCGGACATACCTTATCCCTTTACGTCCCAAGATCCCGTATTGACTGTCGGCACCATTTTTTCGCCATACGTGCTATATTTCTTTGGAATTCCCTACCCCAACATGTGATGGACTCTCCTTGCCTGGCGGCGTTTAAAGTGAAATTGGACTTACATATGCAAAAGAATAACATTCGTGAGCCTTACATTTGATATTCACTATTGATTTTATACTATTGTATTTTTCCTGTTTTTATTCATACCGTCATCCTGTGGTGTTGTAAAGTATTAACTTTTTTAACCATAAATCTTTGAATTTGAATTTGAATTTGTCAATCTACTTGCTTCAAGATTCAAGATTTATGGTTGAAAAAGCAATTAACTTTACGATAACCATAGAGTGGAACTATAGGTACAAATGTTTATATATGTATACATAAAATCAAAATCAATAGGACGATGATAGTTTATTAATAGTTGGGGCATATTTGGATTAGCTCTCATATAATCGTGAAGTTTCGATTTGAATATAGATAAAATGTTTGAGCTTACCAAATCGGCAGGTAGGGAATTCCAAACAAAGCACACAAGCACCGAATAAAAATACCTGCGGCAGTTCCGTTTGGAATGTGGTATTTCCAACTTGCTGGAAGATCGAAGGTGGAATAATAACTCCAGGGGGTGGGAACAGTAGTAAGTATTTTATATGCGAGGATGAGATCACCTCGCATTCCTCTTTGTGCAAGTGTACTCATTTCCGGTTGTCTGAGTCGCCTGGCGAATGACATATTTTCGAGACCAATGACAAGCTTAGAAGCTCTCCGGTATATGCGATCCAGGAGTAAGATGTCTTTTTGGAGCCATGGTGTCCTGGCTTGTGCGGCATAGTCTAGAACCTGGTGTATATATGTGTTCATCATGAGAGGAAAACACCCCGGGGAAAACGTCTAAATATCCGCCGTAACATGCCCATCAGCCGAGACGCGCTTTTTTAATCTCAGTCAGTCCTCTCCGTGCCGGGTGGCACATGCGGCGAAGACAACCCCACGCCAGTAGTTCCGGTCTGCCGCTGCTTCCGTTGCCGTCTGCACCGTGAATCCTTGTGCATGTAGTTCGCGTTCCAACGTTCTGCGCCAAGTTTCCTTGGGCCGTCCCCTTTTTCGTTTACCTTGCGGACGCCAGTGAATGGCTACTTTTGTATGTGAACTGGGATCCATCCTGCAGACATGCCCGAAACATCTCCACCGTCGTCTTTTGACTACCGTAGATACCGCCTCCAGACCAGTTTTTCTCAGGAGCTCTTCATTCGAAATGGTGTGTGGCCAAAAAATCCGTAGAATCCTTCTCAAGCACTTAGTTTGAAACCCGTTCATTCTGCGCTCAATGGCAGCGGTCGTCTTCCAGCATTCCGATGCATACAGCAACACACTCAGAACGTTGCTCTTGAAGAGTCTGATCTTCGTGTTAATGCTGAGAGCGGAGGATTTCCAAATGGAATTCAGCATGCAGAATGCTTGGTTCGCCTTCCAGATCCTTCTCCTGACCTCATCTTCACAGTCACCATTTACAGTCAGTTTGCTTGGCATTGTAAACCATTTTTAAAACTACCGCAAATCCAGACACCCAGTTCCTTTTCTTCTTCGGTGTACTCCAGGTTTCTGTCGCCGAGCTTGCATTGATAGGAAAAGCCAAGGTCACGACCGATCTGAATGATTTTCGACTTTTGCATATTCAATGACAGTTTATTTTCGGATGACCAGTTGTACAAAGCATTCAATTTGTTTTGCAGCAAAATAAAATCATCAGCATTGCTGATTCGTCTCCATACTTTTATATCATCAGCAAAGAAAACCATCTTACTGTCATTTGGTATTGGTATATCGTTCATATAGACAAGGAACAGTATTGGTCCAATCACTGAACCTTGTGGAACACCGCTAGTGACATCGATTGTCTTCGATAATAGGCCGTCAACGCGAACTCTGATGTGTCTGTTGCTGAGGTAATCACTTATCAATTCATATATTCTTCCCAAAATACCATGTTTCTTAAGCTTGTTCAAGAGTAAAATATGATCAACTCGGTCGAAATCTTTAGAAATGTGCATGAATACAGATCCGCATCTACAACCCCCGTCCAATCCTCTAAGCTTGTCAGCAAATTTGTTAAACAAGAATGATTTCTACGAAATCCGTGTTGGGCAGCTGTCAAACGTCCGTTCGTTTACCGATGTTGCACTATTTCTGGGGTTATTATTCTTTCAAAACTTTTGATACCGAAGACTGTAATTTTTAACTTCAGAACGGCAACCACATTTGTAACGGGGTATTATTTGTCCGAGTTTCCAGTCTTTTGGCACCACGCCAGCTTGGAGCAAATTATTGAACATGCAGGATAGAGTTTCAGATAGCTGCAAATGGCAGGTTTTGAGCAGCCTTGGAGTTATCTCGTCTGGTCCTGGAGATTTCTTTACGTTTAATTTTCGTAAGTGCTGCGCTACTACCAACATCGGAGTAATCATACTTCACTCATATCTCGGTCCATTCGAATGATTGGTTCCTGATCAGGCTCCATGGATTTCGGCGCAAAAACTCCGGCATAAAAGTCTGCTAACAGGTCAGCGGTCTGATTAATGGATTCCGTGAAGCCGGACGATGTTTTGGGGCATAGACTCCTGGTTTAATATTCGTTCTATCGTTTACGAGTATACATAAGAGCTTCGGATTTTGGTGCATCTGAGAAATCAATTGCGATTGGAAAGCTTGTTTATCATCTCGAATTAAATTGATAACTTTGTTTCGCAGTCGTGTAAATTGTGCCCAAGAATCAGCTGTGTTGGTAGCCTTGTGAAACTCCCATGCCATTGACCTTTGTTTCATCCATATTTTAGTCCTGCTTCGTAGTGCAAATTTATTACGTTGAGAAGTTTTCTTCAAAGCAAACATTGAATGTTCCTCCAATATAGATTTCAGGTGCTTTAAGAGACAGCGTCAATGACTATCCGGATCGGAGTAATCCAGTTGTGTGAAACTAGTGCTTTGTAACTCGGCACACAGAGCACGGTAGCTCACCCTTCTGTCGTATTTCGTTCCGTCACTGTTGCGCCTAGCGCTACAAACGTACTCGAATTCTAGGACAACGTCCGATTGGCGGTTTATTAACGATATTCTCTACAGCTGTTGAATCCGATGTAAGTATTACGTCCAAGGTAGACGGCTGGTCCGATCCCCTCATACCAGTAAATCCGAAAACGTGGTTATAAAGGGGTGCGTAATCCAAGACGGCTCGAAGTTCATATTCAAGTGTCTCTGATGGATGATCATTCCGGCTATAGAGCTGGGGAAAGTTGAAATCCCCCGTTATTAATATTTGAGTATTGTATCGCGTTGTTACATAGTGCAAAACATTAATCAGTTTATTGTTTAGGTCGGGAGTTGCTGTTGGAGAACGATAGATCACTCCAATAATGCATTGGTCTTCTGAAGTAAGAGTCAGAGAGCACCAAAGTATGTCAGTTATATCAAGGGTCTGCTAGTTCATAGTTCTACAGATAAAAGATTGATTGAAGTAGAGTGCTGCTCCTCCTCGTTAGACAAGAGCGATGAGATCGAAAATCCATGATGCGCTGGCGAAAAGAAATTACGCAATTCAAAGTGTGCAACCATTCTTTTCGACACTATACGTTCCATGACCTTACCAATAACCGGTAATAGTGTGACGGGACGATAATTTTCAGCGTCAGTTCGGCAGTATCCCATGAAGATAGGTGTAATCCCGCCGAACTTCCAATCTTTCGGTCCAACACATGAAGCATCGAATGATTAAACAGGCTGGAAAGCTAACGATGGCAGAACCTGAGCACATCCGGTGTGATGCCATCCACACCTGAGGATTTCATAACATGCAAAAGAATATCATTCGTGAGCCTTACATTTGATATTCTCTATTCCTACTATTATATTTTTCCCATTTTCATTCGTACCGTCATCCTGTGGTCGTCGTCTGGACCACCGCAGAAAAAGATCTCGGTATCTGGGTGTCGTTTAACCTTAAGCCTGGACATCATTGACGGATAGTGTACAATAAAGCTTGCCGTATCTTGAGTCTTCTGAAAAGAATATTCAGGATTTTTACACCCGAAACCCTACCCCGGGTAATTAATACGTATATACGTCCTGTTATGGAATATTCCATCAAATCCTGGGCACCATGGCTGAGGAAGGATATCGAACTACTCGACAGGATTTATCATCGTGCGACAAAGTTGGTCTCCCGGTACAGAAATTTGCCTTTCAAAGAGCGAATGTTAAAAAACCGAAACTACACGATTTTACCCGACGACGGATAGATAGTGACCTCATGTTGACATTAAAAATCCTGCATACTGAAAACCATCCCCTTAAACACTTGCTAAAGCCAAATGGCCTTACTCGAACACGAACACATTCAAAGGTTTTAAGCATTCCGCATTCTCGATAGGATATTCGTCGTAATTTTTCTCGGTAAGAATTTGTTTCACTTGGAAATTTTTGCCTGAAGAAATCACACGCTCGGAATCTGTTGAGGTTTTCGCTTCCAAACTCGATGAGTTTATGACGAACCATGCGGTATGTGATTGTCCCTATTGATTTTGGAGATATTTTATATTTTGTTTATTTCATATACCTTGTCATCCTATGGCTATTGTTAAGCTTACTGTTTTTTTTACCATAAAACTTTCTGAATATTAACTTTTTTAACCATAAATCCTTGAATCCTTACATTTAGTTTGAGCAATTGATTTGCGACAATCTCTGGATTTATCAAAATTTCGCCTAATATCTGTATTCCTGAGTCGACTGAATACTCACAACGTTCCACTAAAACCTTTGGCACGAACACTTTAATAAATTGCGAGAGCATTTGCGGTTTCATGTTCGGATCTTCTAGGAGCGATCTGTGAGTTCTCGTCTATCTTCAGTTTCAGAAAATCTACAAGTTCGTTCCATTGCGAGTCAGGGTTTATGTGAATTATTGAATTATTCGTTTCCCGAACACTTATATACTGCTTAATCTAATTCCTTATCTTGTTTATATACTTACATTTCAATTTTTACCATCCTATGGTTGTTGTTAAGCTTGTTGCGTTATGGACCATTAAAGACCTTGAATTACCTTGAAAACCCATCCTGGAGATGAATGGACTTTATCATCCTGCGTCAAAAGGCCTTGCAGAACGTGCCGTTCAAACGATCAAAGTGGGTCTTGTGAAACAACAGAAGGTAAGCTTGCAGATCAAGCTAGGTAGGTTTCTGTTGGCCTATTGCAGCACACCACTTGACTCAATCCAGAAAAGTCCAGAGGAAGTAGTTTGGTAGAAGATTACGCGCGCGTTCGCACCTTATGTTCCTTGATCAGCATGCACGAGCTCAGCAAGATAAAGATCATATACATTTAGATAGCCCATTAAAAACGGAACCGCAAGAGAATGAATTAGCCTATATAACAAACTACCTCATGAACAAACTTGGCAATCAGGTGCCACCTTACAGAGAACGGCAAGTGAAGCAACCGTTCAGTTGCAAAACGGACAAATAGTTCGAAGGCATATGGATTGTGTTAGACAAAGACAAAACTGTTCCTGAAGCAACGCAGACAAACTTCACGAGGTGACATAACAAGTGACAGCGTCCCGTGTAGTAAGATGGATTTACCCCAATAGCCTTGCATAAGCCTACACGTGGACCCAAACCAAGTTCATGACATATACTGGAATCTTGGCATTAACTACATTGTTGAGGGATATTACATTGTGCTACCAACGCGTGAGTGCTTTTAAGCTTGTCGACAGATGATTGGATAGGCTGAAATGAACGATCGATAGTCTGGCAACGCTTCATGCACGTTGATAATTGTGAGTTTCAAAATACAACTCACTCTGGCTTTGTCTTCGCCTATTATTACTGACTCAACGCATCAAGCCTGAACATGTTCAAGTCTGAACTTGACCAAATCCGGCCTCGCACCTCATTACATAAGCTGACTTTCCGTATTGACAGAACATCTTTGTTGTTTTTATGCGTTCCCTATATTACTAATCTAAGGTTACTGTAAAGTATTTGCTTTTTGGACCCTTAAAGCTTCGAATGGTCCAACATTCACTCCCGTAAGGCAATACTGTCCTTACCGAGGTGGAATATATCCTTCTTTTTAAATCACTCAAGTTTGGTGAATACCAATCTGACTTTAGCGATTCTGGAAGTGATTTCCTTCTCTACCACACCTCCACCAACCACCAAATTTCCTAGGTAGTTGAACTGCTCGTTGTGATCAAGAACAAGATGATTTATAGCAAAATTTGGCAGTTCTTCTGACCAGTCCTGAAGTAACAATTTGCAATTGCACGGTGAAAACATAGCCCATACATAGATGCCTCTATTGTCATAATATCCAAGGCCTGTTGGATAAATGTTGTGCCTTCGTCCGGTAAGGCAATATCATCAGCATAATCCAGGTCCACGTCCGCCGGTGGAGACACTACTAAGAACACTCCGGAGGACGTCCTCGATGGCAAAGTTGAACAAGAACGGTGAGATTAGACAGCCTTGTCTTACACCTGTTGTAGTGTTGAATGGCATTGAAAGGCTATCGTACGACCTTACCCTCTCTATCGAGCGAGCGTATAAGTTCCTTAGGATAGCGGCGTATTTCGACTGGATTCCATTGCGAAGTCCGAAGTTCCATAGGGCAGATCGGTCAACCGAGTCAAAGGCGGCTCTAATATCCAGAAACACCACTATGGTTGGTCGCCGATACAGGTGTCAGCGCTCTAGCAACTGACGTAGAACGAAGATCTGGTGTACATAACAATATTGTCGAGGATTTTTATCAGGCGCAAAGCACACTTGTCCATGTGGGAATCTAGTGATTTTATTAAAAGCGTAAACAGTGTCAGACTTGGTAAAGCATTCCAAAAATGCAGTTCCGACAGATGCTTATTTGCGGAAGCTCAATCTGCTAGGCTGTTGATTGTTTAAGCCGCACTACGCGGTGGAGTTTCTAAAAAATGAATGTTTTCTTTTAGCCAAGGATCCCATGCTTGTATGGCGTATTCGACGTGGACGAATCAACTTTCTGGATGATATTGGCGTCACACGAATTAAGAGCTCTTCTTTGGACACCCAAGCTGTTTTCAGCTTTGTTGGTAGCAGTCGATATTGCATTGCTTCTTAAGGCGAATTGAATAACCTCGCACAGATCTTTCGACAGTTTGTTTGATAAAATATTGATTGCTAAATTTGCTGTTGTGCGAAAATAAGCTGCATTTTGTTGTATTCCGTTATCTCCGGATCAGCGATGAATCATGTCTTGATCTCGTTGCATGTTCATTACTGAAATTTCTCTGGTGCAAAAGCTTCGCGATGCCTGCGAAGATGAACGAAGGCGACCTTACAATAATAGTTAAGTCGTTTAGAAATAAGTATGGAGCGATCCTTTGGCACACCACAAGCCACTTGAATGAACTTCTAACGCAAATCTCACAGGAAATTAGTCATTATTCTATTCACGCAATTTACGATCTACTACGTATACAAGGAGTGTAGACAAGAGCACTTTTGATGTGTCTCTACGTATCGCGTCTACCGAGTGATCAGCAGGCAGTAGCTCAGACCAGGCTTCTTTAGCTAAAATCAAGTTTGTCAGACGATGGATTTTTCCTGAATCCATGTTGAAGTTCGGCTATTAGGTCGCTGCTCTCAAAATGGTTACCTACGTTCGGTGGGAATTCGACTAACTGAAGAATGAGCAAACTGGAATTTCTGCAGTTCAGACACCCACTTGTCGCCATGAGACTGGTGATGCGAATTGTCGCATAACGTTCGCACTATTTTAGAAGAAGCCGCTAAGTCGGTATCAGAGGCCAGTGACGGTACGCCTTTTAACACAAAGGTTGTTGACATACTTGGGGGGTTTAACAAATTTTCCGTCCACACTAATTTAGCATTATGCTCTGCATTTTAGATAAGGCACACACTCTCAAGATGAAGCTGAACCAATTAAGTCGCAACGGATCATCTAACATACTCTATCGTTTCCCAAGTTAGGTCATTTGTGACATCAGAGGTTTGTCCCTAAGCTCAATTGCACTCAAAGGCGCCCGGAGAATTTTTGAAGACCCAATATCATTGAACATTTTATTTGTACAAAAAACAGGTAAAACGTTCGTGAAGATCAATCGAAGCGAAATACCAACAATCTACACAGACCGTGCATTGTGATCACACCCTGGAGTAATGAGGTCAACTTGGTGGACAAGATCAATAATCCAAAACGCATCACTAGGAAAGATTCACCGTTACGAGACGTTTGTGAAGAAGCCACTCATCGCATGAATCCAAGCCCCATGAGGTCCGGCGCACCGAAAGGACTAGAACAGCTCCTGACGGCACCGTAGAATCGACTGAGTTATTCAACGTAACTCAGGAGAGCATAACTAACCAGCATCCAACTTGTGGGAATCAAACACAGAAACTGCGTAGGACGACATCCGAAACAAATAGAGAAGCTAGGAAAAAATAAATGAGTTGGAAGGTTAAGGTGGACGGCCAGAATGGAACGTGTTGGCTAAACATCGGCCTCGTAGAGAAACAGTGATCGCAACAATAGTGGATGTCGGAGTGGCTATGCACGACTGCTTCAACGGAACCACTGACTCCAATAAGCGATATTACGTGAGGTAAAACAGATAACCCTTGCGCAAAAACTTATCTCCAACTGCGACGACCGAAGGAGGCCAACAACACGCGAAAAGACGCGTACCCAGCAAAAGAACCGAATAATGGGGCTACCATGATCCAAAATGACGCAGGCAACTTGCATTCCGATCCATCAGTGAGCAGTGGTTTAAAACTTTTAATCGATAGAGCTCACGGACATTCGCCCATTTTGAAATTAGCAACATTGAGTAAAACCACTTCACCATTTTTATTTGCTAGTTTTTTTAGATCAAGCCGAAGCTGAAATAAAGGTGCCCATTTTCTTGTGAGTAAGGTCTAACACGACCTGGATATCTTATGGAACAAATAATCAGTATGCACGAACACCTGTATAGATGAATAGCACAGAAAGCCGGAGAATCAATGGTAACGTCTGATACCGAGTTGAGGCGAGTAGATGGACACCATGAAGACTTGCTTGAGGATTTTGCTATCAAGCATTGTACGATTTTCGCATCACTCCATCTGAAAAAAATTATAAATCAGACGGATTTGTCCATAAGACAACCATTGAGCGCGATGCACTACAGCTAGACATGCAAGTATAACATCCCATCGACGAGAATTCATTCGACAATTGATCTAGGTCAAATGCACGATTTGGGACAACTCACGATGGTACCTCAAAGGATATTTGTTCTTCACGTTTAATCAGCAGGAACCATTGATCTTTCCTACAGTTTGTCCCACAACTTACACATCTATGTATGGCGTATTCAAAAACTGTATACCTATCACCTGATAACCATTAATATTTCGAGTGTACAATTTCCGGACAAAGTAGCCTGCGATTTGGTATAGTTCTATCACATAGTTGAAGAGGTATCCACCTGCATCGAGCGGTAAGTTTTGACTGATGCGACTTCTGATACACATCTCGAGCAAGTGAATCGAAAAACAGTTTTGCAGTCTGATTCAATAACACCACTATATGAAGTAACAAATCAGGCACGTTGCTCCATTGTATGCGCGATCGCCTTTCAGCAGCAGCATCCAATCCTTGATAACGAACGTACAACGGAACATCAGTGAGCAAGCATGAGATGGAAGGCAACTTGAGCATCTATTTATTTAAAGTAACATTTGGATTAACTGCGCAGCTCAATGTTAGCTTAAACTAAACTTCAGATCTAGTATCGGAATGCATTAACACGACCAAAATTACGAAAGCTGGATGAGCCAGTCATTAAATGGACGCAAGCTACATTTTAAACATGTCATTTCAACATTGATCACTTGCTATTCTTGCGCGAAAACCTCAAAAATGAACGTTTTTGAACTAACAATCAGCTTCGTCTCCCAACACAATAAGACTAAATGCAAGTTCACGAATAACAGATATACAATTCGTGAATTTTAATGTCTTATGATGAACAAATTTCAGTCCACCTTAACTACCGGCTTCGGACTGTTTGCCAGTTGCACGAAATTTGAGGTGCATGGAATTTGAAACAGTGAACGAATTGTTCAACGTTGTACATATGGTTCGTACAACGAATCATGGTGCTGAAGCGGTGATTAATAATTAAGCATAGTTCAGTAAAACATGCAACAGTTTACCGAATAAGACTCGTTGCACCACAAGTACACATGAGAATAGCGGCCTTTCGCCTTCAGTAGACACGTGGGAAAATGCTGACGCATATCGATGAGCTACGTTGTAAATACCGAAGCACGCAATATGCGAATCCATTATACATCTCTTGATCACAGCGTACAAGAGGTTAGTTTCTTGTTGCACGCATTGTTCACATATACCGAGCACGGAATATACGAGTCACAGCATTCTGTGAATCCAAGCAATTTTTTGATGAAGTAAATGATAGGCACATTTGAAGAAGAAAACTTTATTCGTTAAAACGAATTTTCAGTAGGACATGACCAATTAGCACGCGATTCAAAGCCTTTAACTAAAATCATCCTATTCATTATCGGCCGATATTTTCGAAAAATGAATAGGTAATTAACAAGTATGACTATTCCGGAAAATGTGGAATGCTGGCGGACACAATGACCTGATTAGCGAAAATTCGACCAATGGAAGTATCCTCACGAGAAAACTTTATTTTAATTACCAATCTCGTATCAGTGAGACCGATTTAGGCAGAATCGGTTAAACGGCTGCCGCATTCAAGCTTAATAATAAAAAGTAGAACTGTGAACACTCGGGCTTCTGGTACGGTATGAAAGCACAAGCCTGATCCAGGCAAAGTGCCGCACAGTCAGACTGAACGTAGGCTAAGACACCGTCAGGTTGCCCATGGCCTAGACAGATATAAGAAAATAGAACAGGAAATGGTAGTGACACTCTAGCCTGTTTCAGCATGCAGCTCACTCCCTCTGGCCAATCAATTTAGCACGCTGTTAGCCGCACAGCACAGAAGTACTGTACGGGCACTGATGAATGAGAAAAGTGGGACTAAAATAACGAGGTATATTTAATGTTTCAACGGTCACGGATGCCAACACCACAACATTGGCGCAACTCGAACGCGCATCCATCCAGTGCGCACGCAAGCAAAATTTTAATACTGATCTGTGAAATATTCTTGATTAGTAACAAGACTCAATATTACCATTGCTAGTTATTTTCCAACTTATCGACTAGATTTCATATTCCTTGTGAAAACAGCGACTAGATCGTTTCGATCAACACATCATGCTGCTCATTTTCCGCACTTACAAGTATTAGCAACAGGTCGAACGAAGCATCGTTTGCATGACATATTGCTAACATGAACGACCGTAAAATTGAAATTTTAATATGCTATGACCCAAACAAAAGCAGAACCCAAAAAGTAAATTCGGTTTGTTCAGCTCAAGTAAGTCGCTTGAATGGTTCTGAATTGGCTAAGTATCAAGCTAAACGTCAATACAATAGTACCTTTGAGATGGACCACAGCAACGGCAATGTTGTGGCTATCAAGTTGGATTTTTACAGCAACCAATACTCTTTACGTATATGCCTAGGTTTGGTTAGCTTAAGATTATTCGAGGCCATGACGGTTTGGCAATTCGACAGGCTCCAGGATTGTTTTCATATAGTTCCGAAGCTCTGCAAAGCTGTAAACTTCTCGGAACAACGAAGCGAATAGGGTGTTATTCACTAGGATGTTAAGGCTAGGTAGTGTCAACTGATAGATGTGAACAGTTCTTTGGAAAAAAACAAGGTCCCATGATGCTTAAGCTGGGTAAGCTGCACCCACGTAAAATCACTTAGACATTAGTCAGTGAATAGAAAAAGCCCAGAAGTATATGAACAAATGTTACATGTTCAAAACCTCGAATGTAAAACAAAAAGATTGATTAAAACAGGCTTCTTAAGCACATTCACATAACATGAAGAATATAGATGAACCACCACTATCGGAGGTTCTAGATGGGAATTCATGCGCTGTTAGTAATTGTTATAATATGGTTGGCCCCAACTTGCACCCCAATTTTGATTTACCGGTTGAGGCTGTTGGCTTTGTGTAAACGGTTGTTGCGGATAATTAGCCCATTGTTGATTATAGGCTGGGTTAGATTGCATGGCATTAACCGGTAAATCACCAGATGGAGCTCGTGGAGCAAAGCTTCCATCAGGTGCATAGGCTTGTGAAACTTCAAGAGCCGACCGTCCATTCGGAACAATTCCAGGTGGCGCATAACCAGAGTTATCAGGCGGAGGTGCGATAGAAGCGACCGGGGGAGGTGGAGCTTCCCAGCCCCCTTGGTTAACCGGTGGAGCTAAGTTATCGCTCCATCGATTAGTGCTCCAGTTTTGCCGGTTAAAGTCAGTGGGTGGCTGAGAATTTTCAGGAGCTTGTGGCGGTGGGCCACTAAAAGCTGTTGTAGCTGGTCTACGATCCCATTTTGTCGCCACACCGGGATAATTGGTTGCCGGTGGTGGCTTGAAAGCATTCTGTTTCGAGTACACGTTTGCAGAACTTTCACCTCGGGATTGGTCGTCTCCGTAATTCGGATACTGTTCAGCTGACACACTGTTCAGTTCGTAACCACTAGCACCGGGGTATGAGGTGCTACTATGGGCGCCAGCTTTTGGTGCAATCGGCTTACTCATCGCCGATGAGTTTGATCTAGGCATGGATGATCCATTCGAGAATCCGGATGGCCCCCTGCTAAGCCCCGAGGGTCTTACATCTTGAGGGGGGAACCTTGTTGGAGCAGCATGCACACTTGATTCCATTGAGGCTCCGAAACGACCAGCTGAATTCAACGAGTGATCTAAGAAAGACAAAGTTCGAATTCAAACTCTAAATTGGAAACCACAATTGATGCTATGATTACTCGACCGTCCAGGAGGATGTCGAGTGGTGGCCAAGCACAATTGTATATAAGTTGCAATAGCAAGCATAAAACAAACTTATCCGCACATCCACTTTTGTCCCATGAACAAAAATTTGACAGCAAAACTCAACCCGAATAGCTATAAACAGGTTGGATACGAAGTCAAGCAAGTTGCGACAGTCTTAGGTTGACTCGATTTATCTATATAAAACAGAGTGTTCACTCGTGCAGCTCATTGTTGATGGCAATCAATTTACCGCAAACTTACTTACCGGACAAATACACAACCATGTTATTTGTAATACGTAAATTATTAGGAAGGCATCAATAATTCATGATTGTCTAGCACTGTTAAAACTATGTATGAAGGCCATTCTTGACGGTTGCACGCGAGCATAAACGCCTTCTGGTGGACCATCATTAGTGGATGTTAAAATGACTCCAAACGTTGTACAGAACATAATTGCAAAAAATCTGGAATGATGCCATTCACGCAATCTCAGACGATAACCGCAACGATTCAGAATCATCAGCACATGGGACAGGCCAAATCATAGAACAGACAGAAACAGAGATAGTAAATAACTTTTGCGGCTCATTGTATGCGACGCCGTCGTTGCTAAAGATTAGGACGCAAGAAACTCCTTCGAGATCTGTGACTTATATTCCCCGTTTTATGGCTGCATAAAAGATATAAAAACTGCGTTTTATCACGATAGCTCATTGACAGCCCACTCGCTTCTTTTATGCAGCATTAACGGAACCATAAACAAGGGCCAGTACAGCAAGATATGAGGCTTTCTTTAAATGTCTGGAGTATCGTATGGCAAGCACGATCTCAACCAAAACAGAAGTAGGTAAAGACGACAGGAAATGTTTCTGATTGGGTGCCAAATAAAAACCCATTCGATTCACCTCACTCAGGTTATGAGGGTAACACTGTCGTAAGTGTGCATGGATGTGCAATCGTACAGTACTTCTGTGCTGTGCGGCTAACATCGTGCTAAATTGATTAGCCAGAGTTAGTGCTGAACCACGCTGGAGTCTCACTACCATTTCGCTTTTCTTTGTTCTTCCTATCTGTCTAGGCCTGGGCAACCTGACAGTATCTCAGCCCACGTGCAGTCTCTGACTGTACGGCACTTTGCCTGGATCAGGCTTGTGCATTCATTCATTCATTACATCGTACTGCACAGAATGAAAGGAGCACAACCAGTTTACACAATGAGGCAACATAGGAATGTCACTGAAACAACAATTTCCCTCAGAACATCGAGTAAGAGATAAAAAACGAAAGGGTATAGAAATACTATAGCCGCGACATTATTAATTTACCACTGGCCAATAAAAATTGGCGCACCAACGTACATGAAAAATTGAAGTCGGGAAACCAGTTTTTTAAACCGTAATGTGTAGATATGCGAAAACTTATTATTAAGAGCAGCATCACTGAGGTAATTGTTTGGCATTTAACTACCACAAAACTGGGGCACAATAAAATTCGATATTGATGGGCAATGGCGGGTCCTTGAAAGCTACGCCACCTGTAGAATATAAGGAACAAACTCTGCTGTGTTGTAAACAAACAATAAAATCAGTTCATTTGATCCACGGGGCACTCTTCGTCTAGCATCATAAACTTTTTTACCATTCTACATGACTAATCGAACACTCAACAATGTCTACAAGGCAGCATTTAAACACGACTCGTGTTACAAAAAGCCGCGCTAGGCAACTGATGGTGCGAAACAACTCCAGCGATTAATGAAGATTTCAGGTTTCAAATATTAGTTTCAATATCCAAGTATCACATCGTGCAATACTACAAAAAATGAAGTTTAAACTGGGGGTGAGACAGCCCAACCGAACAAAATAGACGATTCAAGTTACTAAACGCTAATGTTGCGAGCTGAAACAACGTTATTTAAACAGGCGTTGATAGTAAAACAATAAAGGTAAAGTCAGTAGTGATGTCAAGAATTCGTTTTTACCGGATCTATCTTGTAAATGAACATTACACGTGGAAGGTGCAAAGCGCATTCTAAAGAATGGTACGATAAAACATTGTCGTTCCAAAGACATTTTCATGAAGTTTCTAGGAAATAATATACAAGTAGTGCGTAACAAAACTTGGCGTTTGTTCGAGTACACTTCCGTAGCCTTTGTACACCCAAGAGCAACCTACAAGGAAGCGGTGAGTTGTATGTATGTATATATTAAAGCACAAGTCTGATCCGGGCAAAGCGCCGCACAATCGGAGACTGCACGGGGGAGTTGACATGTAGAAAGCCCTACTGGACTTCGCTCCGGATTATTTATAGGGGTTTTCTCCCAAAGACTTCCGCGCAATCGGGTAACCTGCAAGGAAGCGGGGGTTGAAATCCGGAATTTTTACCCAGGTAGACTGAATAGTTAACGTCAACCAAAAGCAACGAATCTCCGATTTCGAGTACGCTGTTGACTGGGTGGAAATGCCGAAGCACTGCAACGGTTTTCTATCGCATAAGTAACTTCGCTGCCTCTAGATAAACGTGGTGAAAATCTAGGCATTTTATATATTATTACACCTAGCGTCCAGGGCTGTCTGACTCCTATTTCTGAATACCTCGTTTCCAGTATGTTACCCGATGGTAAAGCGGAAGATCAAATTAAAAAAGGAACGTGCGTGATTCGTTTTGCAGTTGAAAGACACGTTTGGTTTTGTTCTTAAAAATATGAAGTACATCTTTACTAAGTAGCGATTCGTCCTGCACTAGTTCATGCGTGAGACGTACCCCCGAATGTCACTGGAGATACGATCTTTGGTAGTGTTTTACCTTTCGTGCTTCTGACCAAGTATTTAACTCCACCGTTCGTACGGGATGCAACGGAATACTTCCGTCCACATCAAACGGTGAAGGCTGCGAAGGTTAGCGCACGTTCTCCGAGAGACAGACTCAGAACAGAAGAAACGTGTCCTGGAACATAAACCCGCCCATAGGAAACCCAACTGGATAACGATTTACAACGATTTCATCTCTGATCGTCGTGGAGCCATTCTAACAGTAAAGTAAGCCGATCCAGAGTAACTTTAGCATCTATGCAGGGGTTGAAGTAAACTCGGCCACCAGCTTATTTCAACTCAAAAAGCTTACTACTGCACATTAGAATGCAATCTACGCTTGGTAAACACCACACGCCGCCTTTATATAATTTATGAAAAAGGACAATTATTTAAATAAACAATCACGTTCTTTGGAAAGTTGGCAAACAGAATATTGGACATTGTTACGCAACAACAACCATTAAAATACGGTGCGAAATAAGTTGACATACTTTTTTGAAAATTTTTGGGCTACAGAACCATGTTTTTTATCAACCCGAACACAGGAATATTTTATTAAGTCAGGGCAGAACATGACTTTCATTGTTCAACCGGTCATGGTTGACAACACACCAAAACCTTTTTGACTTTTTTTCGGCGATTACTCCACAAATGCTTCGCATTCTTTATTCCACATACGTGAGACCAGTTTTGGAATATGGTTTGCCAGCCACCTATCCTCAAACTAACGGAGAACGTGACCAGTTGGAAAAATTGCAAAGGCGGGCGACGAAACGAGTACAAGGATTGAAATCAATTCCTTATGTGGAGAGAGTTCAACGCCTCAACCTCATGTCGCTCAGTATTCAACGTGTGCGCTACGACCTGCTGCTAACTCGTCGTATATTACTGGGAGCTTATGGTGACGAGCTGCGCGAGTTTTTCCCTCTCGTGACGGACTCAAGAACCCGTGGCCATGCTCTAAATCTTCAAAGGCGAAGGACACTACGCCTACCACAGGGATTCACGCTCTCAACAAGAATTGTTAACTTCTGGAATGCGCTCCCGGAAGAGCGAGCTCTGAAAACCAATTCAAGCAACTTTTGGATAAGGTATTGCCTGTAATCACGGCGAAGCTGAACAACACTGGACAGGATTTCTTCCACTGAGGTTCTCCTGGACTATGTTGCTGATATAAAGAGACGCGGCTTACAAGGGCTTGACCCCGTCGTCTATCAAGAAGAAGACCAGTGAGATAAGCGAATTCATGGTGGATGATAAAAGCACCATCGTTTTGATTGTTTTACTCTCAAGATATTAGAACGTGGCCCAGATTAGAAAGCTCAGCTACCTAAGGGCTGGCTACCGCGATCCAACGGAATTTTGACATACTTAGAATAATAACGCGCATTGAAACAAGCGTTTCACCAGAAATATTTGAGATTAGACAATATTACCCGATTACGGACATGCGATCGTTTACGCTCGTAAACCACCATGGACAACATTACACTTGTAGCGAGTACCGAGTGCATAAATGCCATTTAACCGACGTTCAACATCTTAATAAATGGGGGCGGGTAGTAACTAAGAAACTGAACCTGTAGACGGGACAGTGTATATACCACAAATTAAACATGCATTGTAGTAATTGTTATGAATAAGTAGAACGACATTAGCTCATCTTTAGTCTCCGTTGTTATGCATCCTCCAAGCATGGTATACTTGTTTCACATGCTGCCACCTGTAGTGAATAACAAGCAGCAGCTGAAATTTTACTTGCAACATAGCTATAGGTATACAATTAAACGGATCTGAAAATATGTCGAATATGCACACAATAAACAGACATTAGCAAAGTCAAAAAAATTAGGATCTTACCTTTTCTTGGATTATACCGCCTGGACCTATCGGTTATACCTGCTATGCGAAAGAGCTCAGGGTTTACTTCTTGATTTGCTTCCTCTAAAATATCGATTAGCTCACGAGCCTGTTTGCTGTTTTTGGATCCAAAGAAAGTGAAAGCGGTTCCTTTTTTGTCACTGCGTGCTGTTCGCCCAATGCGATGAATATAATCCTCCGTTTGGTTAGGGAAATCGAAATTAATAACATATTGAATATCGTCAATATCTGAAATTTATAGAAATATGTCTAACTTACCCAGACCACGTGAGGCAACATCAGTTGCAACGAGAATTGTTATCCGCCCGTCCCTAAAGCCTGGAACATAGAACACAAAAGCGACATACTGCTTAAAGTTGCTTCTCTGTCACGTTGTTGTTTGTCACCATGCATCGCACCGACAGCAAAACCGCGACGTCGCAGTGAGTAAGTGATCTGATCAACTTTTCGTTTAGTCTCCACAAACACTAAACATCGCATTCCATTAAATCTGGTAAGGAGATCAAGTAACCTATGCTCTTTCCCCCATTCATCCAGAATTTCTACAAACTGAGTAATGTTGGGGTTCGCGTGCAGTGAAATAGAGCCGATATTCACTTGAATGTAGTTCGTCAGAAAATCTCGGGCAAGTGCTTGTACTTCTTTTGGCCATGTAGCAGACCACATTAATGTTTGCCGGTCAGGCCTGATGTGGGCGATAACCTTCCGTATCTGAGGTTCGAACCCCATATCAAGCATACGATCAGCTTCATCAAGCACGAGATACGTAACACGAGACAGCAAGTTTCTGAAATTGTTAGTTTCAAAGATAACTTACTTTTCAGAACGAATGAAATCGATTAATCTGCCTGGCGTAGCAATACAAATCTCGGCTCCTTTACGTAAATCTTGCATCTGGGGGCCGCGAGACGAACCTCCGTAAAAGCACATGGTTTGCATGCTAGCAGCAATAGCAAATTCCTGGGCAACGGCGAGGACTTGCTGAGCAAGTTCGCGGGTCGGGACCAAAACTAAACATATGGGTCCATCGCCACGTAGAAGCCTAGGCTGCGCCGCAATGTGTACCAAAGCCGGGATAACAAAAGAGGCTGTTTTACCAGAACCCGTCTGCGCAATTCCAACAACATCGCGGCCTGCCAAGCCCATTGGTAAACCCTGGGATTGAATAGGAGTTGGCTTTTGCCAACCATTCCTCCTAATAACGTTCATAATATAGTCCGGAAGATTGAGCTCCTCGAATGAAAATACAGGACGGGGAATGTTACTGCCACTGAGCGACATCTTGTGCATTGCGCGAAAAGCGTTTACCTCAGCTTCTGGACGAGAGGAAGAAGCTGGGTGTTCTACATAGAAACATTTTTCAAATCTTGGCAAATCTGCTATATTCCAATGAGGAGCAGCGAACGAAAGATCAAAGTCTTTATTACCATGTTTTTTAGGAAATCCTTTGTCGTGAAATCTGAAAGTAATCGTAAGAAACTTGGTACCTTCTAATCGGAGAGCGAGATCTGGGGCGAACCGGACGACCGAAGCGAGTCATTTTAAAAATGGCGAGTGAATCGATCGACTAGAATAGTAAAACAAAAGCTGTATTTCAAATTACGACAAATCGAAATCATATAAGTGGAACAATATGAATATGAATGAATGACGAAATTTCTAACCAGGTCGTAAACGTCGGCACACCAAAGTTATTTGTCACACATTCATCACTGTGATTTCGATTAATGATTAAGATTATTCAAACTACCTTTTTGGAATTTATGATTGATGAAAACTTTTAGATGAAAATCCTGCCCGTTGAGAATTCAAGATATAATAAAAAGGTATGCTAATTATTCAACTAAAATTTAATAAATGTAATGTTAGTGTGCCATTATAGTCACCACGGCATAACAAGAACCATAGATAACTGTACCGAAAATTGAGAAATAATTGCAAGTACCTCTATATGTGAATTTGTTAAAAAAAATGCTTTAAATTTATTCGTTATTCAACTGCTAGTATAAATCGGGTATTCGGTAAACGCCAATAAAGCACATAGAGAACGCAATGGGCATCAAATAATGTTCAAACTTCCAGTTTCAACTCCTTAATGCTTTCCCAAAAATCAAAATCTTTCGGGACAAGCTTTCATCTCTAAATTTAGATGAAACCAACTTTCGTTATCGCAAACGCTGTTTTCGAAAAAAACCGTATGTGATTATTAATGGCGGGTACTGGTGCAGTGGGTAAAATATATCAGGTATTGACACAAGAAATGTTCAAGCATTGGGTAGACCCATGAAACTAAGGGGCAACGAAGGGGGTATTAATCCGCGTCGATGTCTAGAAAATTCAGGATAGGTAGGTAGCTCTAGCTAGCTGCGACATTGAAGAATTCATGGCAAGTTAAGTCCCTGACAAAGATCTATCGGCACCCATTACGATTCTGTGGTGGGAATTATGCGGATGTCGTAAAAAAGATCCGGTCGAATTTGAGATGACAGTCATCCATTCGGAGCTACGTCTTCCCCATTCTGCGCCAATTATGCTCTTCGAAAGACCGCAATGGATTTCGCTGGTGATTATGATGAATTTACCCAACGTGCTGTTATATGATGATTGTTTGGTATCATTTGACTGCTCTATTGTCGCCAAGAAATTCGTTGACCAATGTCGACATATGCTTTCTCGAGGCGGTTTCCATTTAAGGAAGTGGGTGTCAAACGATAAACGTTTGTTAAAAGACCTGCCGAGTTCAGATTGTGCCACATTTACGGTCAATATGAGTAATTCATACGATCATGTGCATGGAGCATTGGGTTTGCAATGGAACGCGGATAGCGACGTCTTTGAATTTCGATTCAACCTACCCGAGAGGCCAATGACTCGTCGTGGTATACTATCGGCTGTGTCATCCTTTTACGACCCTTTGGGGCTTTTGTCTCCACTTTGCCTTCCCCCTAAGATGCTACTTCAAAGACTCTGCAAATCGGGTCTTGGATGGGATCAACCTATTTGTGAGGCTGATGAAGTCTGTTGGAACGATTGGTTGCGGTTAGTCAACGTCATTAAAACCGTATCTGTGTCAAGATGTATCAGATGTGCCGATAACAACTCTCAATGTAACTTCGAGCTGCATATATTCGCCGATGCCTCAGAGACAGAGTACGGTGCTGTAGCATACGCTAAACACATTTCAAGTGCAAACGAATGTCAAAGCTGTATTCTTTTTGGAAAATCCAGAGTAGCTCCCTTGAAAACTGTCACGGTTCCCCGCCTCGAGCTCAATGCTGCAGTATTGGCTGTACGTGTCAGTGAGTTGTTAAAGGAAGGAATGGCGGAACTTTTCTCTAAAATCTGTTTTTGGACTGATTCGATGATAGTCCTGCACTATATATGCGACACTACTTCTAGATTCTCTACGTTCGTCGCCAACCGTCTAGCGATTATACACACGTATACCGATTCATCACAGTGGAGTCATGTGAATTCAGGTGAAAATCCTGCAGACCTGGCTTCAAGGAGCATACGTTCGAAAGTTGAGTTGGAGCGATGGTTGACAGGCCCTGTTGTATGGCCAGAGCGAAAATTTCTGAACCTGGATACAAACACATTTCATTCTCCGGAACTAGAATACAAAAGGGTTAATATAACATCGGCAAATAGCTCACTAGAATATGGTTTGAATGCTGTCGTCAACTATCACTCTAGTTGGTCGAAGTTGCTCAGAAGTATTGCATGGCTGACAAGGTTTGTTGATTACCTCAAACTGAAGCCACCGGAGCGGAATTCGTTGAGATCACTGTCTGCAATCACCGTATCTGAACTGCGAAATGCAGAAAGAAAAGTAATCATGTTCGTGCAGCAGGAAGTGTTTGCTGATGAGCTTGCAAACTATGAAACGAAACAGAACAAAAAGTGCCTGAGGCGTCGCAGATTCGCCAAGCTGAACCCGATAGTCCTGGATGGAGTCTTATGTGTTGGTGGACGCTTAAATTATTCCAGTTATCCTGCGGCTTTTCGTACTCCAATTATCTTACCATCGCGGCATACTGTCACCGAACTCATCATCCGGTATTTTCATGAAATTGAAGGTCATTGTGGCATGGTTCATGTGCAGAGTTTAATACGCAGACAATTTTGGATACTTCAAGGGGGTCGCACAGTGAAAAGGGTGATAGGGAAGTGCACCCGGTGTCGTAAAAGACTGGCAGTCGAATGCAAGCAGATGATGTCTCCACTTCCATTGGCTCGAATTCAGCAGGGACTGCGTTGTTTTGAATCGGTTGGTTTGGATTATTTTGGACCTTTCCCAGTCAAACGTGGTCGTTCGATTGAGAAAAGGTATGGCTGTGTCTTCACTTGTCTACGTGTTCGAGCAGTTCATATTGAAGTTGCACACTCGCTCACTACCGATTCGTTCATCATGGCACTGATGCGTTTCTTTAGCAGGCGAGGGAAACCCGTTGAAATTTACAGCGACAATGGCACGAATTTTGTAGGGGCCGTTCGAGAGCTGAAAGAGCACATTCAAAGGCTCGATAACCACGTGATCGCTAATCGTCTAGCTGTTCATCATATCCAATGGCACTTTAACCCCCTAGTTCTAGTCATAGAGGCGGCGTTTGGGAACGTATGGTGCGTTCAATCAGAAATATTTTAAACGCCATAGTAAATGCGCAGACGTTGACGGACGAAAGTTTGCATACTTTTATGTGCGAAGCAAAACGTATATTGAATGATCGACCCTTGGTGCCACCGTCATTGGATAGCCGCGACGATGGACCTCTGACTCCAAACCATCTTCTGTTGATGGGAAGCAACATGGGGATCCCTTCTGATGCTAGTTTACGTGATCGGTATACGCGTCAGTGGAAGCAAGTAAATTATCTCACTGGGATCTTTTGGAATCGATGGATCAAGGAGTATCTCCCAACCTTGCAAAGAAGGCAAAAATGGTTGAAGCCAGAGAGAAACTTGAAGAAAGGCGATGTCGTACTGCTAGTGAGTGACCAAGTCCCAAAGGAAAAGTGGCCGCTAGGGTTGGTGCTCGAATGTAACGATAGTGGAGATGGATTAGTTCGAAGAGTAACCGTGCGCTTATCTGCAGGAATCCTGGAGCGTGACGTTAGGAAGCTATGTTTGCTAGAGGGTGCCGAGTAGTGTAGCGGTAGGGTGGGGAATAGGGTGTACCTGGGGTGTCGGGCCCGGGGGCTGGTGCTTAAGGTGGGAGGCGGGTTTTCGGATCTGCTGACCCCAGAAATACCGCCAAGCATTCAGTCTGCCGGTTGCATGCGAAGACGAACGTTGATTACACTGAAGGCAAATGTTTTAGGTGGGAGGCGGGTCTTCGGGTCTGCCAACTCCAGAGATACCACCAAACATTTGATCGTCGAGTCGCTGTCATGGGTCGCGCAGGTACACGGGTCGGGTTGCCAGGTAGAGGAGAGCCCCGCAGTTCATTGTTTGTGTCTCTACTTGCTTTTCAGATTTTGAGGAATTTTGGTGGGCGGTGTATGAATCCGCGTCGATGTCTGGAAAATTCCTCTTTCGGTCCAGCAAGATCAATCGAAATATAGACATTTGTTCCCTACCCTACACCCGTGTCCCTTATCAATTTTTTTGTGTCATAGTTTTTCCCGTGATATTTTTTGTTTGTTATTTAAATTGAAAATAACATTTAAACTAACTGTTTAAATCTGCTGGTATTTTTGTATATTTTTACCATTTTTGTTTTACCGAACTACTTGAATTTATTCGTTCTTGAGCTTATATTTTGTCTCTTTATTTGGCCGTTTGCGCGCTATTTGAAGTTGCGATCACTCGTGGTCATTGTTGCTGTTGAATATTGTTGTTTTTGGATTCAGTACGAAGCGGAATAATTGAGGTTTGTTATTTTCATTGTATAATTATTTTGCTTCAATAGTACCGTACTCATCTCACGTATTGTCTTGTCAATATTTTGGTGGGATTGGACGCGTGACTCAACCGTTGGATAACCACATTGGTGTTTATATCGCGACTGAAATCCTTGACGTTGAACTCGATTTTCTCCGGACCGTATTGGCGGTTACAGTACTCAATTTGCTTCGTTTGGAAGATTGAGACAGTACTCAAATTGGCAGTACTCAACGTTGGAATTCGATTTGGACCGTAATTTCTCAATTGGAGAAAATACAGTACTCAATTTGCTTCGTTTGGAAGATTGAGACAGTACTCAAATTGTCAGTACTCAACGTTGGAATTCGATTTGGACCGTAATTTCTCAATTGGAGAAAATACAGTACTCAATTGCTTCGTTTGGAACATTGGTACAGTACTCAATTGCTTCGTTTGGAACATTGGGACGGTACTCAAATTGACAGGTACTCAACGTTGGAATTCGGTTTGGACCTTATTTGTCTCAATTGGAGAAAATACAGTACTCAACGTCAAATTTGTGGACGCTACAGTACTCAACGTCGAATTCGCTGACGTCAGTATGCCTGTTACCCGAAGTTTTGTGGGAAAGATCAAATCCGCCCAACGATTGGTCGATAATGGAACGGAAGACACCGCAGGTGAGCGCAATCATTGTTCTGTTGTGGGCTCTCGTGGTAGCTTAAGGGGTTCAACGATTGATTCAAAAATCCTTGTTTGTAAGGCTAAATTGCGCATTGAACTCCTAAAACTGGAAATGCTTGAGGCTGCACAGGCGGTTAAAATGGCCGAAATAGCTTCTTCTGCATCTGACGATGCGGATTCACACTCGCAAGATATTGATACCGATCAAAAGGTTGCAAGTTATCTTGCGCATTGTGGGCATCAAAAGGAAGAAGTAGCTGACTACCCTCGTTCGGAGGTAGAAGCTTCTGTTCGTAATAAAAACTCCGGTAGTTTACCACGATCTGATCTTCCAAAGATAGAATTAATGTCTTTTGACGGTTCAGCTAGCACCTACTGGAAGTTTTTTCGTCAGTTCGAGACTTATGTGGAGTCTAGAACTAGTGATGACGGACAGAGGTTTCTGTATCTGCTACATTATTGCCGAGGTATAGCAAAGGAAGCTATAGAAGAGTGTGTCATGCTGCCACCTGAACGTGCTTATAAGCGGGCGAGAGCAATCCTGAAGGACCTCTTCGGGCAACCGCATAAAATAGCAAAATCCATGCTGGATGGACTGTTCAGTGAGTTTGAAGCAGCACCGTACAGTCCGCAACGATTGTCACACCTAGTGATAAAGATGAGTAATTGCCAAATTGCTCTAGAGCAAATGAACTACACTGCGGACCTCAATTCATTGATGGTGCTTGAACGCTTAGTCCGCACCCTTCCTCTGTATCTACAGCAGCAGTGGGCTGAGAACGTCGAGCAGCGTACCTGCGAAGACCGAGAGCCAAATTTCGCGGATTTGATGGGCTTCATCAGTCTACGGGCAAAGATTGCTAACAGCCGGTTCGGTCAATTAGTGGAGCAAAATCGCAAGGGTAAGAACGCTTACACGAGTGAAACTGGTAATAAACCAGTCGTGAATAGAAAGCAAACCTTTGCTCAGTGGCGTGCAGACGACAGAAAGAAGATTGAAAATCCAGGATGCCCAACCTGTGGGGGTACTCATGGAGTGGCATCTTGCCAAGACTTCATTACTGCCGACTGCGAAACACGTTGGAAAAAGGTGAAGCAGTTTCGCCTGTGTTTCAAATGCCTGAAGGCTGGTCATGACAGAAAATTTTGTCGTGTCACAAATTCATGTCAAGTCGTTGGCTGTAAGGCTTCTCACCACACATTGCTGCATTGGGAACCTAAGGTCCAGTCTCACGTTGAAAGCAAAACAGTGAGCATGACGAACTGGGGGCAAGTTGTCTCTATGGGAGTATTACCTGTTCGCTTGGTAGGACCTGGAGGTTCTTTGGAAGCATACGCATTTCTTGATTCTGGTTCTGATACGACAGTCGTTTGCCGTGAAGTCGCCGAAAAACTTGGACTTGAGATGCAAGCTTCAGAAACTCGCATTAAGACGATGAACGGTACAATGTCCGCTCGCGACATTGCTAGTGAGTTCAAGTTAGAATCGCTTAATGGACTGGAGATAATTGACATCAACAAGGCTTTGGTCGTTGATGAAATCATGCCCTTTGCAAACACGCGGCCTCGTTCAAAATTAGCAGGTCGATGGTCCCATCTCAAGGATGTGGTATTTGAGGAAACTGACCGTAAACGCATAGTTATCTTGATTGGATGTGACATCCCGGAAGCACATTGGGCAATCGAACAGCGATTGGGGGCTCGGAAACAGCCATACGCTGTGAAAACCCTACTCGGTTGGGTGTTGTTGGGACCTACGAACTATAGAGCGCATAAAACAGCCCTGGTCAATCTGCTCTCTGGCGGAGTTTGTGAAATAGAATCGCCGTTGAGAAGAATGTACGACTCGGAATTTGAAGATTCGAGTTGCATTAGGAACTCCCCTTCCGTCGAAGATAAACTTACTTCAGCTAGTGGAGGACGAATCACGCTATTCGAATGGGCATTACGTAGTTACCTCTTTCCTGGAGGTAGTGTCCCCAACTTGCCAGTAATCGGTCCGTCGCGTCAAAAGGATAGAAAGTCTGAGAAGGCGTTTCCTAAAAGATCCTCAATTTTGTCTAAACTACACAGAAGTGATGAATGCCAACGTGACCAAAGGGTATGCAAGAAAGGTTGGACCGTATGTTGCCGAGAGTAATCGGCCTTTGTGGTATCTACCTCATCACGCTGTGTTGAACCCCTAAAAACCAGAAAAACTTCGGGTAGTACTGGATCGAGCTGCCAAATTTCATGGGTTTTCACTGAACGATACGCTGTGCCAGGGCCCTGATACAATCTGGTTACCGTGCTTCTGCGCTTCAGGATAGGTCAGGTAGCTCTAGCTGCAGACATTGAAGAAATGTTCATGCAAGTTAAAGTACCTGACAAAGATCTATCGGCATTACGATTTCTGTGGTGGGATGATGCGGATGTCAAAAAAGACCCGATCGAATTTGAGATGACATCTCATCCATTCGGAGCTACGTCTTCCCCATTCTGCGCCAATTATGCTCTCCGAAAGACCGCAATGGATTCCGCTGGTGATTATGATGAATTTACCCAACGTGCTGTTATGGACAAATTTTATGTTGATGATTGTTTGGTATCATTTGACTGCTCTATTGTCGCCAAGAAATTCGTGCCAATGTCGACATATGTTTTCTCCTCGAGAGGCTTTCCATTTAAGAAGTGGGTGTCAAACGAAAAACGTTTGTTAAAAGACCTCTCCGAGTTCAGATTTGTGCACATTTACGGTCAATATAGTATTCATACGATCTGTGCATGGAGGCATTGGGTTTGCAATGGAACTCGGATAGCGACCGTCCTTTGAATTTTCGATTCAACCTACCCGGATCATTTTATGAGGAAAAAAACAAGATTTTGAAAGAGCAGAATCTTATTTAGCCTAATTGACGAAGAAATTGATTCTGATTGCTATTTGTATAGCTCAAACAGTTTTCCTATTTACGCACTAAAAATGTACCATGGTGAATATATCTCCTTTCCGTTGTATTCGAGTGTAGTATCAATGAATTATAGCGTTTCAATGATGTATTTTACACAACAAGTTTCGTTTAAGGTGAACAACACGTAAACGGTAGTAGAAAATCAGAATAACAGAGTTCTTTATAATATAGAATAACTGAAACAAGTCCAGAATTTTCTATTGAGCCAACTATTCCAATTTCGATAAAACACACCGAGCACATTAAGTCAACTTGCAGTAGTTTTTCTAAGTTTTTGAAAGGTAGGAAAGTACTCTCTGAAACCAAATTTGTTTAAACTATCAACTGATTCCAATTAATATTTTCGCGCAGAAAATTGCATTTTATTTTTCTTATAAGAACTGATGATGTTGACAGTTATATGCGGATTTCTTCATGACTTATGAATTCACAGTGACTGTCGAATGAAAATGTATAATGTATAGAAAAACAA
>JACCGJ010016048.1:0-48653 GCA_013407085.1 Atriophallophorus winterbourni
ACTGCGAGGCACCATCAGAATACGAGATATCAAGTGTTTTACGACGAATGCAGAATGGTAAATCGCCAGGTGATGACGGAATTTCCGTTGAACTTATTAAAGCCTGTGCCGACGTATTATTATCTCCGCTACATCGGCTGTTTTGTTCGATCTGGGAGACGGAAGTTTTCCCATCAGACTGGGGGATGTCTATCATTCTACCACTGCCGAAACGTGGAGATTAATCTGTGTGCTCCAATTACCGCGGAATAAGTCTAATCGACACCGCTGCTAAAGTGTTTGCAACGCTCCTGCTTAATCGGTTCTCCGCCGAAAGAAATCTGCGCACCAGATTTAACCAAGGTGGATTTCGCCCTGGGATGGGTTGCGTAGATCAAATATTTACTTTGCGCAGGATCCTCGATCACCGTGCACGGTATCAACAGCAAACGATAGCTTGCTTTATTGACTTCCGCGCCGCCTTCGACTCCGTAGACCGTGGTTGTTTATGGGACATCATGCTATCGGATGGGGTTCCATTAAAGCTCGTCAACCTAATCATAGCCTATTACAGCTCTACAAGGGCACGGGTTCGTGTCTACGGTGAAGAATCGCGTGAATTTAACTTGCACACAGGAGTCAGGCAAGGTTGCCCGTTATCGCCGGTTATGTTTAACTATGTCATAGACTGGATAATGAACCAGGCGTTAACGGAGTATCAAGGGGTGCAAATTTCAACGGATCTATGGATTTCCGACCTTGACTACGCTGACGATATAGTCGTTCTGGGCGACAATACCGAAATGCTGCAGAGCGTTTTAGACCGCATTAGTGCCACTGCCGCGAAAGTCGGTCTTGAGATAAACGCGGCTAAGACCAAGGCATTTTTTTTATTCCGACACACCAGGCATCCAGCCACTTCGCGTCCAGGGTTGTCCGATCGAATACGTTCCAGTCTTTAAATACCTCGGCTCAAGTATATTGCCCAATGGTCAGGCGAAGATGAAGTGAAGTTAAGGGTCGATCGTGCTCGTAATGCGTTTTTGCAGTTGAAAGGCACCCTTTGGCGCAAGCCCGGGATCAGCCTAAAAACTAAGACGCGTGTTTATCAAGCAGCGATCCGCCCTGTACTGCTTTATGGATGCGAGACATGGCCTTTAAGGTCACAGGATGTACGCACATTAGAAGTGTTCGACCATTGGTGCCTTAGGGTAATCTTGGGCATCCGATATACTGACCGAGTATCTAACGCAGCCGTACGAGAGCGTTGCAGCGGACTATCTCCACTTTCCGCTCACATACAACGGCGAAGGCTGCAATGGTTTGGCCACGTCCTCCGAAAGACAGACACAGCACTTCCAAAACTCGTCCTCGACCCCAAACCCGTTCGCACCTGGCGTCGGCGGCAAGGTGGTCAAGTGAAAACCTGGCTGTCAACTGTGAAAGAGGATGTAGACACCCTGGGTCTGCGTACCGTCTACGGAGTTCGCAGGTGGGAACGAGACTGGATCACGATCTGCAACGATCTCGCCTCCGATCGACGTGCGTGGGCTGGTGCGATCCGAGACATCAAATGAAGCCGGCTAATCCACTCGTGGAGCCAGCCGCACAAAAGGTAAAATGTGAGGTAAGGCTGCGTGAGCAATGGCTTTTTCGGTTCCATCCTTGAAGACATGTGAGATAACTGCACCGATTCCGTAGCTGGAAGCGTCCGAGGCTAGAACGATTGGGAGCCTTGGGTCGTAATGTGTCAGTAAAAGATCTGAGGTCAGCATCGACTTTATCTTCTCGAAAGCTTGTTGGGTCTATTCTGACAATATCCAAGGGACATCCTTCTTCAGTAGATTATTGGGAGGGCCGCGTAATTTGTGCAATTATGGTAAAATTCGCCATAGTGGCTGACCAACCCGAGGAATGATCGCAATGTTGAGATATCATGTGGTGGTGTTATATTCTGAATTGCATCAATCTTTCATGGGTCTGGCCGTCGACCATGACGATCAATGATAAATCCGAGATATCTTATAGATTCCATGAAAAATTCACATTTTTCGGAAACCATATTCGTTTACGCGTTTGAGAACTTCCTTTATACGATCACGTAGTTCATCCACATTTGATCCGACTATGATTATATCGTTGAGATAAGCAGCAGCATATGGTAAACCTTGGAGCATTGTATCCATGATCTGTTGGAAGATAGCAGGTGTAGTCTTGACACCAAACGGTGAGCGTTGGTACTGGAAGAGCCCACGGTGAGTGTTGATGGTTAATAGCTCTCTTGATTCTTCAGTGACCTCTATCTGGAGGTAAGCTTCCGATAGGTCCAGTTTTGCAAAACACTGACCACCATTCAATCTGGCGAAGAGGTCCTCAGGAAGAGGTAGTGGGTATTGATGATCTGCCAAGGATGCATTTAGACCAGTCGAATAATCCGCGCAAACTCTCAGACTACCATTCGGTTTTTTGACAATCACAATTGGTGCTGCCCATGCTGAGTAGTTGACGGGTTTGATTACTCCGGCGGCTTGCAGTCTGTCAAGTTCTTTGTCGACGCTTTCCAAAAGAGAGTACGGTACGGGGCGTTTGGGGCGAAATGTTGGGTTCGCATTCGGCTTCAAAGTCAAGTCGCCGGAAATACACCGAATAAAAAGATTTTATGGTTTATATTCAAATCAAAATCAGTCGTATATATAAAGATTGTCACAGCCGGGGTGATAGTAGGAATGAGCCACCTACTATCTATAAAATGCTCCCACGTGGCGTGCGTCTCAAATAGCCTCTGACAACCAAGTCCAACTCCTGGCCTGCACGAGTGGCTTTCACAAGCCCGGCGGAACTGCTCTTACTGACAGGAGAAGGGGCGAAGGCGGGTGACTGGTGCCTTAAAACCAGTTTGCTCCGGGCAGATGGAGCTCGTCAGCTACTGGCAATCCATCTAGGGGAAGGAAAACCCTGACCCAAACCCCCACTGCCTTGTGGGTCACCCGATTGCGGGAAAGGCTTCGGGAGAAAACCCCGAGGAAAAATCCGGAGAGAAGTCCCGTAGGTAGATAACTGGCGCACAGCGCGTTTATCTGCCAACTCCCTGCTGCCTTGTAGGTTGCACTTGGCTGTGCAAAGGCTAGAGAGGTGTACTCGAACAAACACCGAGTGGTGCTGGGGACATCACTTGTACACTACCCCCAAGAAACTTCATGATGATGTCTCAATGGGTCTGCGTACCGTCTACGGAGTTCGCAGGTGGGAACGAGACTGGATCACGATCTGCAACGATCTCGCCTCCGATCGACGTGCGTGGGCTGGTGCGATCCGAGACATCAATGAAGCCGGCTAATCCACCAGTGGAGCCAGCCGCACAAAAGTAAGTAAGTAAGTATATATAATAGTATACTTTACGAATACAACAATGGAAGGTGTATTTTTAAAACTCTAGTTCACATGTATGATTTATCTAACGATTACACGTTTTACTTTTACTTATTTTGATAGATGCGTACATTTGTAAAACCACATATCGAGCAATATATGTCCAAATTAAAGAAAATAAAAAACAAGTAAAGTCAAAAGCAAAGAATTTTCTTCTCGAAATCACATAAGATAATGTAAAATATAAAACAATTTGAATTCAATGGGTCAGTTTTATGTCGTTTCGGTAAAGAAATTTGCTGATCAATTCTGTTGTGTGAGTCACGGCAAAATACTTCCATTTTCTTCATTGAATTCAAATCGACTGACTCACCCATGACAACGAATTTCCATCGGACTTGCTCACCTACGTGTCAGTTGTTTTTTCTTTGTCTCACTGCCTCAGCAACCCACTGTCCCAGGGACCAACCTGACCTTCACACGTTGACGTTGTCGTTTTCATATAAATACAAACGAAGGTCACGGCCAAACGCACTTTTTTTTACCGTGCTCAATGTTTCATTCTAGACTTGTTCGGTTTTCCTGGCTGTTGGGCTAAGAACAACGTATCGACTGATAGAACGCAACCACCGTCACAGCAACAACATCGACGATTCATCCATCACAACAATTTGACGACGGGATATTTCATCATGGTCAAATTTATACGACTTCGTGCCCACAGGGTTACAAATCAGTAAACAATCCACGTCTGAGGGAACAATATCTTTCTATGCGCTCACAACAATCAGCGGTATTATGCCAACTCGCAACAACGGCACGGTAACAGCGTGTCCAGCGTTCAGCAACCAAGAGCAGATGTTCTCTTTCCAGCTTGGAAACCACTTTTTGCACAGTGAATCGTCAAGAGCAAGGACATTTAGATTGGAGGATTTTCATGTTGTATGCAATCAAGTCACCATTAGGATGAATTTTAAAGTGCAGGTTTTCAATTTGTTTGCCCTTTATCTGATCGTCGTGATACATCAGTTCTTTGCTAATTTCCCGGTTTCGTGATTCTGACACTAAGTGTGACATGAATTGGCTCATTGCGCAGTTGGTTAAACAGTTGCAAGCACTATTGCGACTTTTATCGTCATCCATGGGAAATGGATGATTTTGGAGTCTGTTCTTGCAACTTATGGTGGATCGAGGCACATTTTATTCATTGTGTTTGCTAATCGGGAGAATAATATTTAATTCGTAATTAGTATGTTCCCTTTGAGTGGGTTTCACAATTGGATTGCCTTTACCACAGACGCGAGTTTCTTGTGCATGGGAATAACTACACTCAATGATTGTGAATAATGTCTATCAACTTGGTTTATTGATATTTTAAATCTATCTGTGTTATGCATCATTTTATAATCTACAAATCATTTGCTTTACCTATAGGTAAATACGGATAGTGCTTGCGAGAAACTTGAACGAATGACCTTTATTTAAATGCAACACGTACCATAATATACTTCCGTTTATGAGAAATTTCAGTATAAATTTTTGTCTTGTTATTTTGGGAAAAATGAATCCTTCGCGCCATGGGATGCCGTGTGGTGAATGCACTTCATTAGTAGTGATGTACCGAAAGCTTAAAAAACAGGTCCAGAAATCGGGGCATGCTGTAAAATATTGCATGATCAAACATTCGTCGGTTGTGACAGCAGAGCAAACATAAAAATGTAGAAAACGTTTACCGGAATGGGAATTATTGACTGCAAAAATATATGCATATTGTGCAAATGATATAGAATGAATCGAAACACAATTTTTCTACTATGTTTATTCGTGAAATGACGCTTCTAGTTCATGTGTTGACAGATACGCTTACCTAAATTGTTTCAAATATGCACTTAATGTTAATCGATAATTGGTCATTTGCATGCATCTCCATCATACAACCCACGACCAATTTCGTGCTGTTTGCACTCCTGAGATAGGAACAGTAGGCTCAGGATTCGCATGCGCCTGAAACAGTGGAAGAATGGTAAACAAGTTGCGTTTGTATGCTACTGTTCAAGCACATGAGCCGACAATCATGTAGATTGGTTTTGAACCCATGAACATAAACAAAATGAGCAATTATCTATGTGATTTATTAAAATACAGATATATGGGAATTAAGAGACCTAGTCAACATTGATCAAGCTGTTCAAAAATTGCAGTAGATTGACTACTACAACAGCATCCCACGAAGGTATGATAAAACGCAACGAAGGCTTTATCGCAGTAGCCAAAACGTGTACAACGGTACAGAAGGGTAGTCGCTTAGCACGCGTAAACGAAAAATGTCAAGGTCAATTATTTTAAGGTCCGGTAAAATTCAGTTGTTACACAGCTCTCTCCAAGAAGTCTGGTCAGAGGTGACTTCCATTTGGGAATCGACAGTCAAAGGGACCAAACGGTGCAAGGTCATTCCAGGCTGTAATATTGTATATCAGCAAAAAGTCACTCCGACTTCTGCCAAGGCACTTGATCTGCATGGTTCGATTACGGTGGTGCTCGGGTTAGCGTACACGGTTAATCGATCAGGATTAAACCTAGTTACGTCTCACATAAGGTTAACGTGCTGCTTAAATCGTCTCACATGTGATAAACATGCTGCTTGCGAGAATCGCCTGTCTTAGTGAGTACCCAGTAGCAGCAGATGTAGCCACATCCTTTGGCTTGGCAAAGAAAAACCAGATGCCTCAAATGCACAGTCCCTACTGAAAATTCCCGCATCCCAGGGTTGATGGCAAACGGTCCCACCTGAAGAAAAACTGAATTGGCCTGGCAAGTTGGGCTGGAAAGGACCTTGTCTGATGGAATTTAGATGGGACGGTGAGTGCTCATATTTGATGACTGGGGCTACCGGTTTGGTTAAGGATAAGCATCAGTTTTCCGTGGACGGCTTGTACTACGATTGTATAAGTGGAAAGAGTGCATGTGTACCTGAGGGGGAAATGAAACTGTCTTTGGTGCATGGGTTTATAATTACGACAGAGTTATAAGGATGAAGTACAAAAACATGCACGGAAAACACCCAGAGATGATAACGTGTAGACGGAGTTGTCGTTTTGCACGTCTACTCGCTGTGGAAAAAAAGGATTGTTGGTTAACAATTGTTTTACAAGGTGTTATTACCGAAGATGTTGGGTTGACGTGACAGTGTCATGTCAAACGGACAGCTGAGGCGATTGCAATAAAAATATTTAGACCAAACATATGCGTCCAAAAATGGTCAGTTCGTGATCCTTCATTACCATATCGACCAGAAAATTTTAAGTAACGACTCGTGACATTGATTTTTTGTTTATTGGTTGATTTTGATCAGATGTATTTCTATTTTCTTACGCATGTATTGTAAAGCTTGATGAGAAATATCAAAAAGGTATTCTTTCGCTTTCAACAAATGTTTCTATATTATCTTTCCAACGTTTCAACGCTTTCTGAGTTTAATCTTATTGTATCTACCTGATAGAGGCAAATAGCCAGAACAGGGTTTGACCTATACAATTGCTAGGGAGTATGCACTGCTAAAATTTAAAGTTTGACTTACTGTGCAGTCGCATTTTTTTGTTGCTCTGACACTTCTCTCATATCTTCGCCGAATCTGCTTGGATTTCTCTCATTCCAAGAATTCTGTGCTACTTTCGATCATATCTATCGGAATTTATTTGTTTTGCTCTTGTCAACAGATTAGCAGCAAAGTTATCATATCGGCGTAAATTTCACAGTTTGCTCACGCGCGCAAACCTTTTTCACTCGCTAACTATTCAACGGTTTTTGCTATCATTGCAAAGATCGCGTCGAGCTGCGCATTTCGATACTTGTTTCTGTGTTCTAGCTTGTGCAGTTAACGAGTTATATTGGATTATTTGATACATGACGAAATCAAGTGTTCCAAAACAGTCACATCGTCCCGTCGAACAAAAACCCGTCACACAGCCGAACAACCCAATTCAGGCTACTAACATGTTTGACCGCATCATGAGATCTTGAATCTTAAAACTCGTCATTACAATCGATTTTATTGCTTGAATTATATCCACTGTGTGGATCAATGATCCAAAGAATTGCTTTTCCAACAATAATTTCTACTGATGGATATGAATTTAAAAAACAAAAATTATAAAGTTCTGGTGATTAATTTAGGAAAGATAAATAAACGTTCGATACATCACGCGAGAATGCCGATTCCACGAGAAATTAAATTTACACGCGAATGGATCGCGTGTCTCCACGGTATAAAACATGGGAAACTTGGAACCATTTTATGCGAATTTCTTAGAAAAATAATAAGTCAATTCAAGCTATTGGTTGACGATGGCTGAACTGTGAACGCTGTTTGACGTAACGCGAAACTGCATGGCACTCAAACGAACAGTGAATAAATCATGGTTATCAATGAAAGTTTGCTCTAAATCTACACTGTTTCGAAAGAATTAAATCTTTTGCTAGTAAGCAGGACGAATTATTATACGGCTGACACATAGAACGATTTAATATTAAATTGCACAGTATGTCTCATTAGAAAGTTGCAATATCTCAATCTGGTGAACTGCTTGCAAACAGAATAAATGATTACTTATTATGTGGTTAGAAAAAATTAGAAGAACAAAAATTATCTTTCATTAAAATGCTAAATCGGAATTCTTTATGCGCATCGGTTGTAGTGATTAAAGTGAAGCGTAAACCAATGAAACTCACGAAGTTTAAATTTCAACTCAAAGTTCAATAAGGTTTTCTGTTTCTCAGAATTACTCGCGTATGGTGATAACACCAACGTTGAAACTTTGAGGTCAATTATCCAACAAAGCAAATTTTCCAGTCTTTAGACAGCCATTAACCGACTTTAACTTCGCAGGTTTCGAAATGTTTTGCTCAAGAACTCCAAAAATTCTATTCCGCGAACAATCTTCACGTCATCCGAAACAGCTAGTAGAAAATTGGCTAGTAAACGTTATTTAAATTAGGCGATTTGCGTTTAATGTCTTACTTGTGGCTTATGTTATTTGGAACAGCGTGTTTTCTTTGGTTAGGTGTATGGAAAAGGGAATGTTTACGGCTCGAAACACGGCAACGACCGATATAAACTAATAGTAATAAAAGTACTACATAACATTCATTTTTAATTGAAATATTGCTTGCGCGTATGGAAAGACACAAGCAAAGATTACTTATGTGTATATATGAACAAGAACTTGTCATTTTTCGCATTTCTGATTAATTGCTCACGAGAGACCGCAATTTGACTGTGGAGACAAAAATGATGATATACAGCGCGTGTGTACTGAGAGCTTTAATGTATAACAGTGAAACGTAGTCCATCCACGCAGGACATGGAACGAAGCGAGTGATCTACATCTAATAGGCATCCGCTGTATCTTGATCATAACGTGGAAGAAACAGTTAAGAAACGGTGTAGTGCTTTTAAAGCTGATCTACTGTGCATGTTCATCCACTAATGTGGCTGGGTCATGTGTACAGAATGGAAAACGGTCGTATTCCAAAGGAAGAGTTGAACGCATAAAATCGACCTTTTAACAGACCGTAATTGCGGTATAAAGAGGTTTACAGAAGACAAAAAGAAGACCTTCATATTACGGAAAAACTTGCTCATTATTGCTCACTATTTCAAGCGCCATCTCCAAAGTGGAAAGTGTAGATGCTGTTTTTGGCTGCTGAACATAGATAACGTCGCAAAGTACTGCCTTTATATATATATATATATATACATTGAAAAATTCAAAATATCAAGTAGTCCTTACATATATGTTTTACATTGTTATCTCATCGAGTTAAACTCTTGATTCATTTAAAACTAATCGGAATTAAGCAGAATAATTATCAAAATATCATTCACAATCAAATATCCTTTATGATTATGATAAAAATCGCTTACTCATCAAACAATGTTTTTTTAAAATTTATATAATATAATTTTAAATGATACGAGCACTATTAGCCCACGAACGTTTGCAGCGATGTGGGATATGAATCTCCCTACATCTCCCCATCAACTGTCATGCTTACCGCAGTTTGTGTCAGTTCGAAAGTCGACGTGCATGGTAGAATTCCGGATCAGATAACTCACATCAAGCATATCACCTGAGCAATAAAAATATCGATCGTTCAGTTGAAACACCATTGAAATGTTTCTAATCAAACATATGTTGTTTGGTAAATTGCAGGATTAATTAACTACATTTCAGGTATCTATATTATTGGAACGAAGCAATTGCTGGAAAGATAAAAGTATGTCGCTATCTTATCGCGAAAGATTTCATCAATTTTTTTTAACGCTTGCATGATTAATCTAGGAAACATATTGGGTAAAATTTTAACAAGGATAAGATAAATCGCAAATAAAGAGAACAGAAGATAGAGTAAATATAAAAGAAAGCAACGTTACGAAACATTTTGTGTGTCTATTTCATGTTTATTTCAAAGTAAACCATGTTTGTCGGCGTAAAATCTGAACACAGGCGCTTAGGTCCATGATTCAAGATTTATGGTTAAACAAGCAAATAACTTAACATTAAACACAGATTTAAAGTAAGGGTACATATATATATATATATATATATATTTTGAAAAGTTTATAAGCTCTATTATATAAGCGTTCCAGAATTAAAATATCTTTCTAGAGCGATGGTATCCAGGCATTGTCATTATCATCAATACTGCAAAAAGAAATGTAGTCCGGTGAAAGCTTATGGTTCACACACGGTAATAAGTGTTCTTTCTCATTAAAAGTATGGTTTACATTGTAAGGGTGCTGAAAATGATCAAAGCATGCAGATAATTGTTGTCTGATCTATGTTTATCAATTGAAATTATGCTGTTTTGTTAGAAAGAATGCGTTGAGGATAAAAATAATGTTGATCGCATTGTCCATTTATTTTTTCAATCCTGCACTGAAATTTCATATTTAATTTAGAATCATTCAAATCAATGCACAAAAGCTCTTTAGTTTATTAGATATAATTTAAAAAAAATTGTCAACCATTTTTTAATTGTGGTCTAGCTATGGATTGAAAATTCAAAATTTTACTTATAATGGTTTGAACTTATTCTCGCGAATATGTCGCATTATTTTTATAACTAATATATTATGCATCGCTTGTTTTATACAGATGATATGTTGGCATGCTTGAATTGAGGATCACACTGTAGGCCGGCAGTAAATTGAATATTCTACACCTGATAATATTCGTGGAAAATATTTTCGACATTTTGAAATACACGTGATTAAATCATTGTATTTCTTAAATTCGGGTGCAGAAAAATGTCCCAAGTGCTTGGAGGAGAAAAATAAATAAATGAATATTCATCGTTCGTCTTAGGGAAATATCACACTTGAAAAAATGAATAATTATAATAGTTGATGGTTTATGAAGGTTTCATGCTCTGCAGCTTTCAGAATGACTAAAACAGTTTGATTCGAGAGTGAACATCTCTCCCACAGGCAGGAGTCCGTTGATCGGCGTCAATTACACGCCGGCGGCGTGATCTGCGTTCAACAGACCAAAAGAGCTCTGCTATTCCCAGGCTGGATATTACGCTTTACACTGTGCACCCAAAGTGAGCAAGAGAGAGAAAATTCTTCCCAATTCATAGAGTCAATGTCAACAGCTTTCATATATCTGTTTTATAAATTTCCTTGTACCACGATTACAGTCTACTCGATGATTGGCTTTCGGATTTCTATTCACCATAAAACAGATCTTTTGGAAATGGGCTATTATAAATTCTGTACACATGAACCAGCCAGCGTAGGCGGCGCTGTCGGGTTAGGGTGAACATGCTCTACAGTTCAGCATATTTTACTTTGTCTATCCATTCATTGCTCAACTGCTACCCAAGGCAAGAGTACCGTTTAATAATTATTTGTACGGAAATATGTTTGTATCAGAATTTTAACACTTTATTTTGAAGATTACTAAATGTTCAACCATAAATCTCAAACAGGCATAATCCAATATTCGCGACTGACGAAAGTTGATAAAAGGAAATGTGAAATTTCATTTTATTCATCATGATATGAGGATATATATTAACTAATAAATACGTCTACCAGCGGCTATTTTCTATATAAGATTGAAAAATAGGCAATCAGAGAAAAATACTTGAATAAAGCGACGGGATTTTGTTTCAGGTATTTCACATCCATCTCAACAATACTTGAATAGTAAAATGAAAATGAATCTGATCAATATCGAATTTAAACAAAAAAATATCACGTGTTATTACTTACAATGTTTCGGCCGATATTGATGTTGTTTAGGGCAATGAGAGATCATGAATTAATCCTTCGCCCAGTTCAAGTGTTTTGATAAAAATGTCAAATATTTTGAGTCAGAATATGAGCATTTGAAAACAATTCGTGATGTATTACATATTTTCAGGCTTGTAAATTTCATACAAACATTTTCATTGTTCATTTATCAGACGTGATCATCAAAATACCTCGAATCGACAGTCAATCACAAGAAAAGTCTAATTTACTTTTGCTCTATATTCGTGCAGAAATTAATCGGTCGATTTCATCCGAAGTTCATCTTCACAATCAGTTGAGCGAAAATTGTGTATTCACGAATGAGTGAACATAGTAAAATGAACTCAACCGAAGTGACTGAAAGCCACATTAATGAAGAGAGTTTCGAACGGAATTTTCTAACAACAAATCAATATGTAAGGTATTTAAAATTTTACAGATTCACAAATATTAACATAAAATATCTACAAAACCACGATACAGATAAACAGTTTTCTTTCAAAATTAGAAAAGCAACGAATTTTAAACTAATTTTTCATGTTATCCTTGGAAAAATGTGCCTAATTCAGAGGTTTTAACTTAATATTTGAGTGAATTTTATGGATTTTTTGAACTATAATTACAAGGGTGTGTTTGTTCTTTCACTAATACCAAAAATTGTTTATATACTTACATGCTTCAGACATTAGTTCCATCTGAGACATACGCCGCCAAACAGCTCTCTTCTGGCATCATGATTCTTGGCGAGTCACTCCAGTTTTGCCCACGTCTTGCCCTTTTGCTTGGATTATGCATCCAGTTCACGGCAACAGGTATTTTTAGACCTCCCTCTCTTTCTCTTCTCTTAGGCGTTTCAGCTGAGAGATTGTCTCGTGATGTTTGATACATGTTTGCGAAGTGTCTGGTCAATCCAATGCCAGTGACTCTGAATGATGTTTTTGTCAACAGACTGCTGCTTCATTCGTTGCCACAATACTTTATTGCTGATCTTGTCGGGTTAGCGAATCTTTGGATCTTCCTGAGGCGTATGTTAATGAAGACCTGGATTTTCTTCATGACAGTGACCGTGATTCTCCATTTCTCTACCATTCCGCTTCCGGTCTGTCTATGTCCAGCAGGAACAGGAATGGGAAGAGTAAGCAGTCTTGCCTCACTCCGGTTCTTACTTCGAAGGTGTCAGTGAGTCATCTGTCATGCACTATTCTGCAGGTAATATTTTCACATGACTTGCTAATTATGTTAATGATATTTACTGGAACTCCATACTGTCTCAATAATCTCCAGCGGGTGAGTCTGTCGACGCTGTCAAACATCTTCTCAATATCGATGAATTTGACATAGAGAGACGAATTTCATTCTAGGGCCTGCCCTAGAATAATGTGCAGAGTTGCGATCTGATCCATGCACGATATTTCCTTTCAAAAGCCGACTTGTTGTTCAAGGAGATGTGGGTCAACAGCGTCTTTCATTCTGTTCAGCAAGATGCGGTTAAACACATTCTCTTTGATAGACAGTAGTATTATCTCTCAGTAGTTGGAGCAAAAACTGAGTTCACCATTCTTTGGAAGTTTGATTAGATAGCCTTCTCCCACTCAGCTGGTACTTCTTCTTGCCAGCTTTTACAGAATAGTGATTGTAGGGGCTCTACACTGATCTTGACGCCCGACATTAGTGTTCTGCCGGAATGCTGTCAGGAAGTTTAGCCTTTATGTTCTAAATTTTAATTACGCTGCGAATCTGTTCCTTCGTGAGTACACAGCACCTGATTAGTAGATCGCTTTCAGCTGGAATATATCCGGTGTAATTTGAAAGAGCTGGTCTGTTAAGTAACTGCTGAATGTTCTTGATCTTCCTTTTTTCTGTCCTTCGTCTGTTAAGCATTCTCCATATCTGTTCCTCAATGGCCTTTCTGGCTTCGCAAACTTTCCTGATTGGTTCCCAATGTTTTCTTCTTGGTGTATTGAAAAGGATGACCTCAAACTACTCTTCCTTCTACGTTTTTTTGTATAGCGTTATTGTAACTATGTCGTTGGCTGGACGCTTTTATCAAGTTTTTCTTCTAGTTCAGCTTTAATTTGGCGTTAAGTGAATGATGGTCGGTAGCAACGTCAGATCCTTGTTTGTTGCGTACATCTTGAAGAGCGCATCGAAACATCTTCTCGATGCAGACGTGGTCGATTTGGTTTTCTGTCGACAGATCTGGTGACATTCAAGTCGCCTTGTGTATTCTTCTGTGGTGAAAAAACACTCCCTCTGACGACCAGAATACTTGTGGCGCATAGGTCGACGAATCTATTCTCATTGTCATTTATCTCGCCCAACCCATTATGCCTGATGATCTCCTTACCATCGGTTGTCACTGTCAATCTTGGCGTTAAGGTCACCAATTACCATGACGATGTCCCTTTTGTTCTGTCTTGTATGATGGTTTAAAATCTGTTGTAAACATCCTACTTATCGTCTTATTCACTGTCTTTTCTTGTTGCGTAACACTGGATTATGTTTATATTGATCCTTTTCGTCGTTGCATAGAACGAGGCTGTCATGCTCCGTGGTCCGTGCGCCTCCACACTCAATGAGCACCCTCTCAGACAACTTGGAAAGCATCAGAGACAATCCCTGGATGTGAGCGGCATCTTCCTGCTCGTGGCCTGAGTCAACATTAATTCACCCGAAGTCAGTCACATGTGAAATGAAGCAATCCATCTTGACTTGCTGATTCTTAAGACAGCGAGGTTATACTTCCTCAACTCTGCGGCTACTTGCATTGTCCTTCTAGTCTCAAACATAGTCCAGACCTTTCCTGTGCCGAAGGTAGTGGTGTTCCTGGTGGGGACGATAATCATCGGCCTGACGGCTTCCAGACGACTCTGGATTTCGCCCTCAAACATCATACACCTTCCGCTTCAGGTCCATCTTCTCTTAGGTCCTTGTTGTCTGTTAGTATTCGTGTCGACGTTTCTGAAGCTACAAGGTTAGTCAGCACCACAATCAACCCTCCTCGTTTTGCAGCCGGGCTCGGGACCTTCCTTGGCGGAGTGACCAAAATATTCAGGCAAGGATTAAAGTAACGATAGGTAAGGGAGAATATTTTGCAAACAAATACTTCATTGGAAATCATGTAATATGCTCTCCAGCAGAGCAAACAGCTGGAAAGTTAAATTTAGGTCTGCCAATAGAAATCGCAGTACATTGAGGCAACAAATAAACCTATTTTGGACCCAGTATAATTTAAGCTGAATGCATTTTTAACATTTACACAAAAACTCAATCGATTCTGATGTTGTGTCGATGTGGTACAATAATAGAGACAAAAAGCTGTTCACTTCGTGACAAGTAATTTGCTCAAAATAAAAATTTCTTGTACAGATTAATTTTGATTTGACAATATACACAAAATGTTTGTCTGAAGATATCTACGATTGAGGCATTTACTTTATTTGGGCAATTAGCATCTGTGAATAGGCACAATAATACTTAATTTCTTAGCATATACAAAAGTTATTGGTTTCGCATGTTAGAGGGAATAGCATTCTATCAGTTATAAATTGCTACAGTGAAAATTCCCAAATAATCTGCAAAACGCGTATGCCATACAATTTTAATACATTGTGATCACTGTTATCACGTGAACGTAAATTGATATATGTTGAAATGATTTAAACGAATAAAATTGGACTGAATACTTTTTATGGTATTCTATTTATTCATTTTCTAAACAGTTTCAGGGAAGTGAAGTTTTTCGAGACTTTTGGAATAATGATTGTTGTAGATGGTTTCTTTTCGATTCTGATGGCTGATGTCCAATATGGATCCATCTGGAAGGGTTTCGTCGAAGTAAATAGAGATCAGCGAGAAGGAGAGACATTTTAATTTGAAATGTATCGATGTTTTCAATACTTTTTTGAACAGGCATAATCCGTATTTATTTGAGCAGATCATTTTGTACTTTTGTTTCCGTGCAAATAATTTTCAATTCTTAACGTACATATGATAAAAGTTCGCGTAAAATAAAAAAAAGAAAAAGTACAAAAAATCAAAAATTTCAATCATGTACAGTAGAAATATACTGACGGCAATCACGGCGTAAATTTTATTCAGTGAAATTTAATGTTAATAGGTGTTTGCGAGTTTAGTGATTATTGAATCAAAATATAAATAATTGGTTTTGAATATGCTATGTAACATTTATTTCATGAACTCTGTCGCTCAGAAAATGAGCGACAACAACCGACGCCATGGAAGGGCAACGCCCGGCATTGGATACAACAAAATCAATCTGTTCAAAATGCATGAGTTGCTCCCATGTAGCAATCATAGATTTTCAGTAAGCTAGATAGTTCACGCACACAAACATCACCAATATCCTTTCTAGTAAAACCAGAATGCTGCGGAATTTTTGAACTTTTCACTTATAGCAATCCATTAAACTTTAGCACAAACGGAAGATGTTCAATACGATCCACATTATAACCCATAATTTTTAACATGTCAACGATAGACTTATTAATATCTTACGTGCATTACGTGCTTTGTTAACGTACCTAACTTAACTTAACCAGCCCGGGATCGTGAACTTGCACGCCCATTACAAATGCAATCCCGTCCTTTACAGCACACCGGTACACAGGTACCTGATACACCGTGTACCGAAAAAAAGTGAGTTTGCAAACAGGGTTTAACATGAACCTCGATTTGAACGTAGTGAAAATACCAGGGCTTCTGATTAAACGTTTTCACATTGGAAATAAGTAACTTTCAAGCCCGTTTCTTGACCTTTTTAATCGGTATACAACATGGCGGGTGTTTCTTAGTGAAACTACCAGTAACCATGGGTTGAAAGTAGTCGTATTACGGGTCATATGGTGGATTAGGAAAAAAATCTGTCAAACAAGTCCTTCAAAAACTCCTTCATTTTAGAGAAATACGTATTTTTAGACAAAATAAATTATAGTACCGGATAAAATAGACATCAAAGTATCATTTTCTGGAAAAAAAACTCAAAACACATTTTTTGAAGAAAATACCACGCCGCTGTTAAAATTCCACGAAGATGAATAATATCTTAGAAGCATGAGTGGTTTGCATATAATCTTGGAAGACGTTATATAATATAGACCAGAATGGACAATAACAGCTTCTTGAAATAGAAAATTGCAGTTTTGACTCAACATCACCCTTGAATGCGCAGATTTTATTAGTCTGTTTGTATAATCACATTTTCAGTAACCTGACCACGAAACAAGCTAACAATAACACATTTGTTCAACGAAAGATATAGTTAAAGTCTTTAACTGAACTATTTAAGAAAATATGATCATCTAAATGATAATAATAAGTATTATAAAAATAGTTCAGAATGAAGTGTCAAGGTGTCATTGATCAAATAATTCCGGATAGGCTTTATCTTAATATGTTTATGCTTTATGCCTAATATGTTTAATTAATCGAGACAATCGAATTAGCAATAAACAATGTTACAAATTTCTTTATATCATATCATAATATCCAAATAGTGTCCTTGCTTTCTCAGTATCGCTTATTCACATCATAATATATGACATTTCGAAATGGAGGTGACAAGAATAATCTAAAATATTAGAGTGGTTATGCGAAATACTCTCAAATCCCTACCAGGTTTCAAAATGATTTTATGGATATTCAATACGCGATTAAACATATGTACACATATTACACTCTGCTTAAAAACTTTGAGAATTTTAGTTTAAAATTCCCACCCAAAACCACCGTCTTTTTCTTAGATTTCATGCAGATTTTATCCGTACCAATTAGGTAGAAAAGAAACGATTGGTCGAAATTTAATTAGCGTTACATTCTTGAAAATCGATAAATACTTAATACTTCATTTAGTATTATTGCTTCTGAAAAAAATTTCGTTTTCGTTCGTTATTTTGGTAGCAGGGTTTTAAATTTCGGGATTAATTAAATAAAAGAATTTCATCGAAGTATGATGAAATTATTGTCTTTGTTTATGTTATTAATTTTAAATCGTTTATACATTTCATATGCCTCTTAGAAAATGTCTATGAAGGACAATGCATCTGTAGGACATGATTGCTGATGTTTTAAATGGGATAATTAATTTTGAATAAAATTTCAACGTAAATTGACGAGCAATTCACAAATGTTATATAATGTTTGACCTAAAATTGAGGAATTATTGTAAATTATCGAGATCGTTTAATAAAGCAAAATATTAGAAAAAGTTTTTCCAATTGTTAGTATCTACGTGCCATGCGGTCGCATTATTTTGAGATCCGGATTGTCAGAATATACTGTTCCTACACTTACACGTACGTGGGTATATTATAACTTGTTGGAGTCCCCTTGAACTCATCTTCCTGGATATACCACGCTCGTAGCGATAATCGATATTACGAGCGAATTTGGTTTTCTCGTGATTTTCCCATATTGGATTTACGCTTGCAAGGCTGTTAATACTCTGAAGGTCATCAAGGAATTAACGTCATCTAAAAGATCTTATTCTGCGCCATCGACTGGTTATATATTCAACATCGTGCGATCAATTAGCGAAGCGGATCGCCGGATTCAATTCTGATTTTGCTCATATACGTGAAAACCGATTTTATGTCATGTCACGATATTCATCAACGATCGCTCGACAGAACCACTGCTTGTGTACACTCCAGTGCTGCTCAGAACTCTGACCAGGTGTCCCAAAAAGAAAACAAAGCGCACCGGGCTGCATGTGTACGGTTTCCCAAAAGTCAGTAAGTCATAAGGCGAGGTCTGTCAGGTGTTACGCATGTTTGTTGAAAGTGCATGGAAAATGCGACAAATCGCGGACCGCAAATTTGATTTCAAATAATAATGGAGATATTTGGCCCGATGTTTGTATCGTTTGCCAGGTTTGCAAAGCCACACGAACAGCGCTATCCACGGAGGCGAAAACCCCTGAGTATGAAATTGAGACGCGTATAAACAAGGTCATAAAGGCACCCTGACTCGCAATGGAATAAAATTATAGATTTTCTGAAACTGAAGATAGAAGAGAACTCGGAGATCTCAACAACTAGCGGGTTACCCAAGGTTAATTCCTTGGTCCAATCCTCGTTTTGATAAATGCCAATGAAGTACAGGAAATTGATAGATGTGACATTTCATTATTTGCGGACGACATAAATATATAGTGTTGCATCCATCTCACAGGAGACTGTCTGCTGTTACAAAAAGATCATAATACGCTTCACAGCAGGTCACTGAAGAACAAACTGCTGTTTAACTTCAACGAATGCAGGCTCCTGAATGTGGGGAATCTAGTAGAGGTCACACACAATATAGGTTCACGTGTCCCTAAAAATTGCCATGAAGAAAAAGATCTGGTTGTTTGAGTAGTATTAGTAGTAGTAGTTTAGTAGTATAGTGTAGTATAGTATAAAAACCTACTTCAAAATCACAGTCCCATTTAAAAAGCAACACGTGGCCGAAATCTACTCAAACGGGTATTTGGGACATTTTAGCACAATATATTCCCAATTATCATGAATAAATGCTTAAGACCAGTCATGGAATACGTTGTGCATTCATGATCTCCGTGTCTCAAGTAGGATGTTGAACGTTTGCAGCGAATAAATCACCGCTCAACAAAACTAGTTATCAACATCCGAAACAAGCATTATAAAGATAGGATGGCTCACGTGAATCTATTCAACTTTCCTTATCGACGAATCAGGGTATACCATATCCTGCTTTACTATATATTCCATATCATAAAACATCCCTTACAGGATCTATTCACGCGAATTGATACGAGAAATTATAGGATCCATGAATATATGCTATTGTTACCAGATTCCAGCATGTACCATAGAAGTTATTTTTATTCTGTCCGTGTTTGTTTTACATGGAATGGTTAACCTTCTACCACTCCACTAGATTGACTGACTTTAAAACAAAATTAGACGAATTTTTATCGAATTTATTTCCCGAACACGTATATACTTCTTAATCTAATTCTTCATCTTGTTTATACTCTTATATTCCAATTTTTACCATCTTATGGTTGTTGTTAATTGTACAACTTTTTAGACCATTAAAAACCTTGAAAAATGGTCCTGTTTGCGGATGACATGAAACTTTAGACGCTAATCAGTTCTGCAGATGAATGTGAGAAACCGCAAATAGATTTGAACAACGTGTCAAACTGGGCGGGCATGAGTGATATGACATTCAATATACGAAAAAATAAACTTGCTTCACATTTGCAGAGCGTTCCTTGGACATATCGATTGGGAACTGAACACTTGACATGCAGCTCGTTTAAAAAAGATCATGGAATATGAATTAATGGAAACCTGAAAAGCACGGTGCACTGCCAGAATATATTTCGACAGGCTAACAGATTATTTGGTATCTTTCGAAGAAAATTTGAAATATTCTCGCTACTAACGTTACCAAGGATAATGAGCGTCAACCTTCGCCCTACGATAAGGTATGCGGTAGAGGTCTGAGCTACTTAACCTCGAAAAGATATTGCTATCTTTAGTAAAATCTATCACAGAGCAATCTTCCGTACACCGAAGGATTGCGACGTCTGGGTCTATGTGACTTTATCCAAAAGAGGATAGGACGCGATATTATTCTGACCTATAGAATTGTGTCTACCGAAGGTGAGTGCATTTTGGATTCTAGGATTTTCAAAAATTGTTGACACAATCATTCTATAACTTTACTCCGCTTCACTTTAACAAACCTTATCATCAAAAGTTCTCAACTCGGAGACATCGTGTAGATTCAATTACTGAAAATTCTTGTACACGAAAAAAATCACTTACTTCTTCTTCTTTTTCTTTTTCCTGTTCTTCATCATCATCATCTTCCTCTTCTTCTTCTATTTATGTTTGACAATAGGCTACAGTGCATAATAATCTTACATTGCTTGATTTGTCAATAATTTGAATCATTTTCATTGCCAATAAATATGGTGTAAGATGTTGGTCGATCCATTTAAGCGCGTCAACGCATTTATGTAAGCGAATGATTAGAGGCATTGCCTAAATGTTCAAAAATCGTAACGGTGGTGGAATTTTGTTTGTTTGTTGGTGTCCTTCGGTCGATGTCGACCATAGATGTAAATCACAATCGCACGAAGTAGTGGAATACGAGTGGAACATAATACATTTGTTCTGATTCACGTATAGGAGAGTGATTTGAACATTTCCTTACAGACAAAATCTTCGGAAAATGGCTAGCAATATTGTAGATCGTGGAATTATTTTTGTATGGATTTTTGCTTGTGAAATTAGGGAGGGAGATATATTAAATGGGCGTAGGTTTTGAATGTAACTGGTGAGTCAGGTAATAATTTTAAGTATCAATTTGCAATGTTGAATCATACATTGCGTACTCTAAAAACTATTTTGGCATTAATTGTGTGACGCATTTAAAACTAAACATAAAAACCAGGGTATATTATCAAGGCAATATTTTGGATGCTCGAATTGTTGGAAAATATGAACCAATTGGTAAAAATGTCACATTTACATGCTTCTATTCAGGCCACTAGTCGACAAATAAAATAGGCGACATTTCATGTAGGATACAAATTGAAATAAGATATTCTCATTTGAAAAATATATCTGCAGTCTTTAAGTCGAATACAACATCTACTTCTTATTATTTTATCACGTTTCTGATTTTATATTTTTTTTCAAATATTAGTAAAATCCAGAGAAAAAATATTACATGTTTGCATAACACAGAATCTGTCTCCTCGGTCCTTGATGAACAGGTTGGCCGTGCTCAACTCATACCATTGTGGCATACAAGTTCTCAGTTCTTAGTTCTCATTTTTTTAAGGGACAACTTATTTTTTCTGTAAAACGATTCCCACTGTAAATCACGGTTCAATTAACGTGCATACACACAGTCCATAACCATCGTTTTTAATTAACCCATACAATATTTTGTTTCTATTTCACTAAAAATGTTCAAGAATAGTCAGTAATTGTTTCTCTCGATTTCGGCTCTAATGTACCGGATTCATACAGAAATACTCCAATGGAATAAATTCTCAAAATTATACCAGTATGAACTACCGAAATCGTTGATAATGCGCTCAAACAATGCATTTTCCGTAACAATTTCAAGTTTGAATATTATCCGATAAATAAACTGCAAGTGTAGAACATATAATCCGACAAAATTATAATAGAAAGTCAACAATGGGCTGATCGATCAGCAGAGTTAATCATTCTGGAAAGTTCGATCAATTGAAGCGTTCTATCTTCCAGTATAAAATAATCATTCCTAAAAAATTTAATTATAATAAAGTTAGAGATTGGTGGTGATTATATAATGTATGCCTTGCAGGCCATATACAAAATTAAGCTCCACTTCTTTATATAGAGAATACATGAATTAAATTTGGTGTATTTGTTAGGATTCCATAGCTATCCGTTTTATTTCCTATATTATGATTTCTTCTAAAAGATTTAAACTGTTCCAGGAGATATAGTTCACTCCCGAAATCGCTACACCGGTAACAGGATGTAAGATAAGCGCCGTTTTTTGTTGAATCAACAAAAAATCTTCAAAACAATTGTATTAACATTTTCTTATATAGCAATAAACAAACTTTCTAATCGCCAATTTATTTGCCGAGATTCCGCTGGCACATTTTCGAAAATGTTTTATTTGTTGAAAGCCACCGTATCCCGAGGGTCCATGTTAATCAGTCTGAAACTAGGAACAATCAGCTTAACTCGGACCAGACCAAGAACACTGAATTAGGTCCTTCCGACTTCGGTTAGACAGACGAAAACGATAATACCAGGCTCAAGTTGATGTCGTGAATTCGCAGTGCTAATTTGCACGCACAACATTCTCGCCAAATTCGAACATTCTACTATAAATTAAGAAAAATAAAGATTACAATATAAAACAAATAAATATGAATTTGTTATTATAAACTGCGGAAAGATTTGTAACAGCAATACGAAAATAGTTGATTTTGGGTATTATTGACGATTCTAGAATATTTTGGTCGTACTTGTTTTGAATATTTTCAATTTTTTATAGAAAAAACAAAAAGTTATTATTTTTAAATCTCACTTAATCTAATCTTTGTCGTCTCCAACGAAATAACCAGACCTGCATCGATTATGGATTGTAATATCGCGGTATGTACATTATTATTTCGTTTTTCATATAAATAATCCTTAATGGACTTATACTTTGAGAAACTTGATGACTCATTAAATTAATAATAACAATAATAATATTAATAATAATAATAATATCAATGATGAAATATAATAGTTACCCTTGATTCATGAAAAATCACCCTAATTTTCAGCAAATATTCGTAGTTTAGTGAATCTGAGAGCTGTTTTTTTATTATTCTGGATTTAATAGGTACAAAATGTTTCCTGTTATCAAGACAGATTTGGTCAATTTGAGGCGGATACTATTTACTTTGTCATTGGCTTGGATACACTTTTGACCTGGTGTTATAGACCCATTAGCATTGAGCCATGGAAATTTCAGCATTCAGCATAAAGTGTGTTAAGTTTTTTGATAGGCTCTCAGCCACGTCCATCCTGAAGTTCACTGTCCACCAGCGTAGAATGGCGAAAAGCCAAACGATTGTAAAACAACGATGTATTTACACCCGAATAGTGAGAGCAATTAATACAGAGTGAGCACTACTATCATAACACATAGAAACGATCTTTTTAGAATGGCGGTTGATAATATGTCGATACTGATTGTAAAAATTGAGCAAACTCTAAACCGGTCAGTAAGTTGGAATGTTTTCACTGCTAAATATGTAGTGTCTAATCTCCGACCAATCAGAGAATCGGGCTGTTTTATTTGGTAGGAGCAATGCCTCCTGTCAACGTGTTTTGATTATCACATTTTACTGGCATATTTGTTCTTTTGGCAGATAAAATCGTGTTGAGTAATCAGGTTTCCATCAATTTGAATTTGCTCAAACTTCTCAAGTGTGTTTGCCTCAAGTTCGCAGCAAACAACACCGAATTGTTTGCAATCTGAAGAGACTCATCAGTTTGTGAGAAAAATGTAATCGGCTGAGCTGGAGTTACATAAGATTATTTCTTAAATAGACCCTATCGATTTGCTGTGAGTATCAATCTTCTGAGAGAGAAAAGATGCACTTGCATGCGTTTGATACCTGAACGAAGACTTGCATAATCGCTAACTGTGCACTCTTTGATATCACTCTGAGTAGAGATTTTATTCTGTTTAAAGTAGTTTGTGAGAAATGTATTTAAACTTGAGCACTTTGATTTTTGCTCTCAATCCATCATATATCATTTTTTAAAGCATTTAATTTATAAAATGAAAATACCTTGAATTAATTTTTGAAGTTAATTTAATTTAGGGATTTTAAATAATATATGACTTTTAAAATACGATAAAAATATCAGTTTGCAACGAAATTTCATGTGCATCTTACTATGGTTTAAAATTAAACGTTACTCCTATCAATTAGCTCTGAAAGCATGACAAACCTGTTTAATCACGTGTGCATATGCACATGTATATTGGTTGAAACCCATGACCATTAACGATAAACCGAATTTACACTAATTTCCATCAAGCACATTCTCGTGAATTTATATATGCGATAATTTAACAAACGCAAAGTGTTTGCTAATGTAGAATTTCAACGTAAAATTATCGGCATCGCCACAGCGATTTGGGAAAACATGGCTCTTCCAAGTCATACACTCTCCCGTTTGGAGATAGCGGATAGCAGCGTTTCCATCCAAATGGAAGAAATCAATGCATCAAAAAGCGTCGTAGGTTCGGCTCAAATCGAGTCAGGCGGAACAATTCACACCGAAAACTAATTGTCGATTCAAGCCGTCGGCGACCAATGAGACGCACACATGTTTTACCATCCAAAGAAGCCGGACCAATAACTTCGGTTTACACCCCGTCATTACTCACAAGATATACGATTCAGTGCATCTATACAAACGCGAACAGCCTTTTCAACGAATTAATCGAATTGTCCGAGATGTGTAATGTAACGACGCTAGACATAGTTGCATTAACAGAAACGTGGTTCCGTGCCTCATTGTCTGATAATTAACTCTCTTTGCCCATCATTGTCTGTATTCCGGCGTGACCGTTTAGGCGATGGCGGAGGAGCAGCACTCCACTTCAAGCAATCGTTTATCTGCAGAGCTGAGAACGACCAGACCCTTGATATAACTGACACACTTTGGTGCACTCTGACTCTTACTTCAGGAGACCAATGCATTATTGGAGTGATCTATCGTTCTCCAACAGCAACTCTCGATCTAAACAATAAACTGATTAATGCTTTGCGCTATGTAACAACGCGATACAATACTCAAATATTAATAATGGGGGATTTCAACTTTCCCCAGCTCTATAGCCGGAATGATCATCCATCAGAGGCACTTGAAAATGAACTTCGAGCCGTTTTGGATTACGCACCCCTTTATAACCACGTTTTTGGATTTACTCGTATGAGAGGATCAGACCAGCCGTCTACCTTGGACCTTATACTTACATCAGATCCCACAGCTGTTAGAATATCGTTTATAAACCACCGATCGGACGAAGCGATCACGTTGTCCTAGAATTCGAGTACGTTTGTAGCGCTAGACGCAATAGTGACGGGACAAAATGCGTCAGAATGGTGAACTACCGTGCTCTGTGTGCCGAGTTACAAAGCACTAGTTTCGCACAACTGGATTACTCCGATCCGGATAGTCATTGGCGATCTCTCTTACAGCACCTCAAATCTATATTGGAGGAACATTCAATGTTTGCTTTGAAGAAAACGTCTCAACGAAATAAATTTTTACTACGAAGCAGGACTAAAAAGTGGATGAAACAAAGGGCAGTAGCGTGGGACTTTCACAAGGCTACCAACACAGCTTATTCTTGGGCACAATTTACACGACCGCGAAACAAATTTATCAGCATAATTCGAGATGATAAACAAGCGTTCCAATCGCAATTGATTTCTCGGATGCACCAGAATCCGAAGCACTTGTATAGACTTATAAACGATAGAACGAATATTAAACCAGGAGTCTTTGCCCTAAAACTTCGTTCCGGCTTCACAGAATCCATAAATCAGACCGCTGACCTGTTAGCAGACATTTATGCCGGAGTTTTTGCGCTGAAATCCATGGAGCCTGATCAGGAACCAATCGTTCGACTTGACCGACCGACCTTGAGTGAAGTATTGATTACTCCGATGGTGGTAGCGCAGCACTTACGAAAATTAAACGTAAAGAAAGCTCCAGGACCAGATGAGATAACACTAAAGCTGCTCAAAACCTGTCATGCGCAGCTATCTGAACCACTATCCTGCATGTTTAATAATTTGCTCCAAGCTGGCGTAGTGCCAAAAGACTGGAAAATAGGAGAAATAATACCCATTTGCAAAGGCAGTTGCCGTTCTGGCGTTAAAAATTACAGGCCGGTGACATTGCTGTCTTCGGTATCAAAAGATTTTGAGCGAATAATAAACGCAGAAATCGTGCGATATCAGGAAACGAACCAACTTTTGGCAGTTGCCCAACATGGATTTCGCAGAAATCGCTCGTGTCTAACAAATTTGCTGACAAGCTAAGACGATTGGACGAGGATTGTAGATGCGGGGGGCTGTATTCATGTGTGCTACCTGGACATTTCTAAAGCTTTCGACAGAGTTGATCATAATTTACTGTTGAACAAGCTAAAGAAACACGGTATTGTTGGAAGACTATACGAATTGCTAAGAGATTATCTCAGCAACAGACACATCCGAGTTCGTGTGGACGGCCTATTATCGAAGAACATCGATGTCACTAGCGGAGTTCCACAAGGCTCAGTGCTTGGACCAATACTGTTTCGAGTCTATATGAACGATATACCAATACCAAATGATAGTAAGATGGTTTTGTTTGCTGACGATATAAAAGTATGGGGGCGAATCAGAAATGCTGACGATTGTATTTTGCTGCGAAATGATTTGGATGCTTTGTACCAAGAGTCATCCCAAAATAAACTGTCATTGAATATGCAAAAGTCGAAGATGGTTCAGATCGGACGTGACCTTGGCCTTTCCTATTAATACAAGCTCGGCGATAAAAACCTGGAGTACACCGAAGAAGAAAAGGACCTGGGTGTCTGGATTTGCGATAGTTTGAAAAATGATCCTCTCATGATGAATACATATATACACCCGTTTCTAGACTATGCCGCACAAGCCTGGACACCATGGCTCCAAAAAAGATATCTTACTTCTGGATCGCATATATCAGAAAGCTTTTAAGCTGGTCATTTGACTCGAAAATACGCCCTTCGCCGGGCGACACAGACGACTGGAGATGAGGACACTTGCACAAAGAAGAATGCGAGGTGATCTCATCCTCGAATACAAAATACTTAATACTGTTTCCCACTCTCTGGACATGTTATTCCACCTACGAACTTCCAGCAACAGCCGTGGTCATGGTTGCAAGTTGGAAATACCACATTCCAAACGGAACTGCCGCAGGTATTTTTATTCTGTACGTGTTGCTTTGTTTGGAATTCACTGCCTGTTGATTTGGTAAGCTCAAACAGTTTATCTAAATTTAAATCAAAACTTGACGATTATATGAGAGCTAATCCGAATTTTGCCCCAAACTATCAATAAACTATCATCGTTCCATTGATTTTCATTTTATTTATACATATATATACATTTGTACCTATAGTTCCACCACAATACAAACATAAATCTTGAATCTTGAATCTTGAGCACCACAATACATTACGATTAATCAAGTTGTATACTTAAAAGAAAACGTTCGAGTATCCCGCGGTGCTGGTTGAGGTATTGCATATAAAGTGGAATCAAAATATACATCGAAGCAAACTAAAATGTCTTTTCCACGGTCAATCGTTGAATCCTACAGGTATGATCAGCATATACGCTGCTTGAAATACTGGTCTAATGATCCGCATTCATGCAAATTTCAGACTAGATGAATTCATGCTACCATCAAGCAACTGATCGTATTTGACTTCAAACCGATGTGAACGATTCAAGAGAGATTTTTGTTCAATTTCAAGTATGCAACGAGTCCCGGAACTGAGATACAAATTGAGTTTGATGGTGGATCCAAGGCTGATAGCGACCGTTACGATTATATTTTGTTGTTTGTTCTTGGCTTCCTTTAGTCAATTTCGACCACGTATGTACATCACAATTGCATGAATGTGTCATGTTCCACAGATTTTTCGAATCACTACACAGTCCGATTCGGGAGTGATAATATCTCACGCGGCGCTCAAAACGGTCGATCGGCGTCAGTTGCACGCCGGCGGAGTGATTACAGGTGTGATGCAGGAAAATTATATTCAGAAGAAGAATACACCTTGACAATTGTTATTGATGCTTGGACAGCATAAAAATTGGAGACACTGGATGACTGGACGCAGGCAGTGGACAATGGTGGTTGCGTGCATGCGTGTTACTTGGACATATCAAAGGCGTTTGATCGCGTGGACCATTCTATACTCCTGCGCAAGCTGCACGATGTTGGTATTAATGGGTGCCTTCTTGCCTGGCTGAGAAGTTACCTTCTTGATCGCAAAGCAACTGTACGTATCGATGGTGTGATGTCTGGGGAAATCGAGGCCACTAGCGATGTCCCACAAGGTTCGGTACTTGGTCCGGTTCTCTTTTTGGTCTACATCAACGACCTTCCGAAACTTGTCACAGCCAAAATGGTTCTCTTTGCGGATGATGTTAAAATTTGGATGCGAATCAAGTCAAGCGTGGACTGTTTGCGCTTACAAAGCGATTTGGATCTATTGAACAGCTGGTCGGAGAGAAATAAACTTCCATTCAACTTCCGAAAGTGTAAAATGTTGCAAATAGGCAAAGATTTTCCATTCTCATACAACCTTGGACCAAATCAACTGGAATGGACAACCAAAGAAAAAGACCTCGGCATATGGATTAGTGGAAGTCTGAAGTTTAGCATGCAATGCGAAGCAGTGTACAACCGAGCTAGCCGCATGCTAGGTATGCTTCGGCGTATTTTCGGACATTTTTCCGGGAATCATTCTCCATGCTCATAAATACGTATATTAACCCGGTGATGGATTACTCAGTGCAAGCTTGGGCACCGTGGCTACAAAAGGACATCAAGCTGCTCGAGAGGATTTATCACAGAGCAACTAAAATGGTTGGCTGCCTCCGCAACCTACCATATGAGAATCGACTTGAGCAGCTTAATTTGGATACACTGCTTCGCAGAAGGGTTCGATTCGATCTAATACTAACCTACAAAATAATCAACTCCAAGGCGCACCCTCTGAGGCATCTATTTCGCCTCCGGTCAAGCCATGCCACACGTACTCACAGATTGGCATTTGATATTCCACATTCCCACCGGAACTGCCGTCGGTTCTTCTATTCGGTGCGCGTTTGCTTCTTATGGAACTCCCTACCGTCAGATGTTGTCCAATCATCTAGTGAAAGGATTTTCAGGAACAAATTGGATATATTTATGCGTAGTAATTCCACCCTACATCCCGTTTATATAACATGATTTTTTTTTCCAAACGAATATTTTTTTACCCATCATACCGCCACAATACATGACATTTTTTTGCAACTACAAAACTGTCGATCTTCCTAATGACTCAATCTTTTTTGTATATATATTTATTGTCCTTATACGAATATCCTGTGGTGTTGTACAGCTACGAGCTTTTTTATACCATAAATTCTTGAATCTTGAATCTTGAATCATATGTAATTTAATGGTGCATTTTTATTTTTGTATTGAAATCTTAATACTGAAAACCCAGATTGATTGTAAAATGTGTTTTGACAGAATTTAACCAGGTCCAGTAAAATTTGGTTCCCGCTGTTAAAATCGAATTTAGTCAGAAAGCGGAATGGATCACGTGATAAACGTTTGTGCATTTTATAATATATTAGCGAGTAATTCATTTCTTTCGAACAACAAAAATGCAAATACTTGCATATATTAATAAAAATATTACATTGGATTGAAAAATAATTGTAATCCGTACATTTCGCTACAAAGTTTCGACAATTTCTGATAATTCTCATATTCGAACATTTAAGAAAAGAAGTATCAATTGGATATTCCTGCTCTGATGGGTAAAGACACTAGTACTCAATGAAAATTATTTCAAAAATATCTCGTAGAATTGTACTGTGAAATTTATTTGAAGATAAAATTTTCTCTATAGAAGCTTAACCAAAATATGACAAAATGCATGTTTGAAATTGTTAAATAATGCAATAAATCGGAAATAATTTCGCAAAGCGTTCGAATTAACAGGGCAAGACACGCCATACACGATGTACAAACTAAAACGAGTGCTAATCTTTGATTCAATCAAAATTGGCATTTATAATTAAAATTCAGAAGCGCGCGAATAAAATATTTGAATTAATCATCAAAATATTCACAAAATTTTTAGCGCGGGAGTTAATAGTTCTCAAGCAGAATATAAGGAATATTTCCCGAAACACAATAGCAAAGAACCACACTTCAGAAGGACTAGAAAATGGTTGACAAAGTGAAATTTGGCATGGGCTACTTACAGGGTCGTTAGAACTGATTCGACGTGGGTAAACTTTCGCGAATTGCGGAATCAAGTCACAAATCTCACCCGAAAGGAAAAACAATATCACCAGCTTCAGCTGCCGGTAAGAATGCAGCGAAATCCTCAACTGCTTTATCGAACTGTTAACAACACTACAAAGCTGAAACCAGGTGTTTTCACGATCATGACAGATAACGGACTAACTGATTCTGTGCTGGAAACCGCTAACGCTCTCGCTAGTTTTTATTCACGAGTTTTTACCCCCAAGGATGTATTACAACCATCAGAATTGTCAACACCAATTGTGCAGGAGACTATATGCGATATATGCATCAGTTCAGAAATAGTGTAGCACCACCTACGCAAGTTGAATATCAACAAGTCCCCGGGAGCTGACGGAATCACACCCGCAATCCTAAAGTTATGCGGCAGTCAGTTGTGCGAACCACTCTGTGATTTATTCAATCACTTCTTGAGGGAGGGTGTTGTACATACTGACTGGAAGAGATGAAACATAACACCCATCTACAAAGGTGGAACTCGTTCTGATCCAGCCAATCACACTCCTTCCAGTGATCTCAAAAGTTATGGAGCGAATTTTGTGCGAAATAATTGTGAGTCATCCCGAAGCCCAAAACGTTTTGTTCAAAGTGAAACATGGATTTCGGAAGTCTCGTTCTTGTTTGACTAACCCAGTGGAGACACTGGATGACTGGATGCAAGCAGTGGATAATGGTGGTTGCGTGCACGCCTGTTACTTGGATATATCAAAGGCGTTTGATCGCGTAGACTATTCTATACTCCTGAGCAAGCTGCGCGATGTTGGTAATAATGGGAGCCATCTTACCTGGCTGAAAAGTTACCTTATTGGTCGTAAGGCATCGGTATGTATCAATGGTATGATGTCTGAGGAAATCGAAGCCACTAGCGGTGTTCCACAAAATTCGGTACTTTCTAGTCTATATCAACGACCTCCCAAAACTTGTCACAGCCGAAATGGTTAACTTTGCGGATGATGTTAAACATTGGATGCGAATCACGTCAAGCTTGGACTGTTTGCGCTTGCAAAGCGATTTGGATTTATTAAACAGCTGGTCAGATCGCAAGAACCTTCCATTCAACTTCCAAAAGTGTAAAATGTTGGAAATAGGCAAAGATTTCCCATTCTTATACAACCTTGGATCAAAATAACTGTAACGGACAACAAAAGAGAAGGACCTCGTTGTATGAATTAGTGGAAGTCTTAAGAATAGCGTGCAATGCGAAGCAGTGTACAACCGAGCTAGTCGCATGCTAGGTATGCTTCGGCGTATTTTCGGACGTTTTTCCCGTGAAACATTCATCATGCTCATAAATACGTATTTTTACCCAGTGATGGATTACTCAGTGCAAGCTTGGGCACCATGGCTACAAAAAGACATCAAGCTGCTCGATAGGATTTATCACAGAGCAACTAAAATGGTTGACTGTCTCCGCAACCCAACATATAAGGATTGACTGGTTCAGCAGAACGGTTGGATTTGATTTAATCCTAGCTTATAATATAATGAACTCAAAGATGCACCGTCTAAGGCAACTATTTCGCCTCCGGTCAAGCCATACCACTCGTACTCACCCACTGGCGTTGGAGATTCCACATTCTCACCGGAACTGTTGTCGGTTTTTCTATTCGGTGCGCATTCGTTTCATATGGAACTCCCTACCGTCAGATGTTGTCCAATCATCTAGTGAAACGATTTTCAGGAACAAATTGGATATATTTTTGTGTGGTAATGCCACCCTACATCCAGTTTATATAACATGATATTTAGCCAAAAGATTTTTTTACCATCACACCGTGATATTACATGACATTTATTCTAACTACAAAACTGTGAATCTTGCTAATGCCTTAATTTTATTTTGTATATATATATTTATTGTCCTTATAAGAATATTTTGTGGTGTTGTACAGCTACGATCTTTTTATACTATAAATTCTTGAATTTTGAATCTTGAAACGCATAAAATATACTCATATAGTGTGATGATTTGAAACTTCGAAAACACCATTAAATGGAATAAATGTTAGTTTTGATTTAATAAAGACCACTTAATTTGAATGTCTGCTAATATTATTTATGAAATGCTATTCTTCACATTATCATCAGTTTTATATGATAGTATATATAATTGGAATATATTGACGACTCAACTCAAATCAGACATCAAACTGACAATTTGTTTACTATATTGAACTAAAAAGTAAAATGTTGCTTTAAAACAATCTACAATACGTTTTCAGATAACAAATTATCCAAAAAACGTTTCACGGCTTATTAATTTCCTTATTATGCAAAGTAATCTGCAAACATGAATGCTCCGAAACGTAAATGTCATATGTTACAGCTTGGCCGTAACTGCGAATATACATACCATCTAGGCCACGATATCCTAAATTGGACCACCGCTGAAAAGGACCTCGGAATTTGGATTACTAATAACCTGAAACCGAATATGCATTGCAGAAAAGTGTTTAATCGGGCATGTGGTATATTAGGAATCCCGAGAAGAATTTTCGGACGGTTCTCACCCAAAACAATTCCTCGTATTTTAAATACTTACATCCATCCAACGATGGATTATTTGATCCCAGCCTGGGCACCGTGGTTGCGTAGAGACATCGAGATCCTGGATCGAATATACCACAAAGCTACAAAGTTAGTTAAAGGGATGCAGCGGGTCCCGTATCACGAGCGAATGGCCATCCTTGGTTTGCGTGATTTTACACGAAGACGAATGAGGATCGACCTGATTCTGGCTTACAAGATACTGCGGATCGAAAACCATCCGCTTAGCGAACTAATAAAAGTAAACTCCCCTCGAAATACACGCAGTCACTCGTGTTGCCTCGAAATACCGCACTCAAGACTTGATTGTCGTCGCTATTTCTTCTCTGTGCGTATCTGCTTTCTATGGAATGCGCTACCGCAAGATGTTGTGAATGCAACGACAATTGATGTTTTCAAATCGAAATTGGATGCATACGTCAAACAAAACCCTGAATTTGGCCCGGTGTATTGAAGCAACATGAACCCCGAAAAATATTAACAATGTGATTTTGATTAAATTTTTCTTTTTGCAATAGTTGTCATCCAATGGTACGTGTAAAGCATTTGCTTTTTATCACCATAAAATTTTGATACTTGATTCTTGATTCTTGAAATAATTGAGCGTTTCATGCTCGAAAACATTGTTCCCTCTTATGTGAAATTCTTCCTTATTCCAAAAAGCATTTGGTGTCTGGTCGGACAATTATTATCTGCTCGAGCAATTCCGTGTTCCATTGCAAATTTCTAGCGGCATGCAGAATAAATTGAACTCATTGAAGGATAACTGCGCAGCAAGATTTTTCAGATTAGGCTGAAAATTCATATTTATTGATTAGAAGACATCATTAAAATGAAGGATATTCCTTTTTCTATTACACATTCCGTTCTACGAAACACACGTAAGAAAAGTGAAACATAAGCAACTAATGAGAATGATAGCGAGAATTTTTGAAAATCAATCTCACTCCTTGGCAACCGATCGTTTGGAGGTTCGACCGATGTCGATGTTGATCACCGTAATAAGAGATCAAGACCTAATCATTTTTGAACGCATAAATTCGGCGTTCCAGCTGTCCTGAACACGCTCGAGCTAAGTTCTTGCTCAATAAACTTAAAGGGTGTTCACAAAATCCCATTTGTTTTGTTCAGTAGTGCCAATGTATCTCTCGCCACTAAAACAGGTGAATTATTGAAAGCACATTGAGCTTGCATAACGAGGTAGCCGGTATGTATGCTCAAGTCCGGTTACAAGCTTTTAAAAAGTCAGTCTCACTTTTTTAAAGCGAACGTCATTTCGAATATTTGTTTACTGTTCTTAGTAAGAGATCATTGAGAGAATAGACCTAAAATTTCAGTTTAGGATCTAAATACTATTTCGGTTGTGTTGGTATGAATACATTCAAGGTAATTTAGGGTAATTCAAGGTTTTTAATGGTCTATGATGCAACAACCATAACATTAATCATAGGATGATAAAAATTGAAATTTAAGTGTACAAAACAATATAAGGAATCCGATTAAGTAGTCTTCAAGTGTTTGGAAAACGAATAATTCAATAAAAAATCATCTACCTTCGTTTTGAAGTCATGCAAGTTAGTAGAGTGAGCAGCAGTAGAAGGTAAACTGTTCCAAGTAAAACAGACACGGACAGAATGAAAATTCCTTCTACAATTCAAGCTGAAATGGGACACCCCTAGCATATATTCATGGGTATGATAATTTATTTTATCACTTCGTGTGAAAACATTCTGCATGGGATGGTTTCGTGCTGTTTACACTCATCACCTAGTGACAGTAAGATCAGGATCCACGTGCGCGTGAAACAGTGGAAGAATGGTAAACCAGTTGTTTCTGTATGCCACTGTTGGATAAGGCTGGTACGACCAACCTGTTCAATTACATGAGTCCTACTCATGCAGACTGGGTGTAAAACCCATGACCATGAATATAAAAGCTCATTTGCTTGCATCCTCATCACACACACACACCCTACGACCGGTTTCGTCCTGTTTGCACTCATCAGGTACGGACAGTAGGATCAGGATTCGCATGCGCTTCAAGCAGTGGAAGAATGGTAAACAAACTACACTTGTATGCCACTGTTGGATATGGTCAGTAAGACAAGAGTGGCTTACAGGCGCAAGTTGATGTGTTAAATGATTCATATTCGGCAAATTGCGGCAACAACACAAGGTGTTAGTGTAAAAATGAAGAACATTTCATCAAAATCTCTAGTAATTCATTAACTCATTAAACTACCCAATCTGTGAGTGGTTATTTGGGTTTTACATTAGTCAAAAATGATAATGAAAAACGAATTCAAATTTTTGAATAGACAAACTTTAAATTTGTTGTTTCATATTGATTTGTCTTAAATTTATCCCAAAAAACGCACGCAATGTAGATCGTGTACAGAAATATCAATAGAAAATTATGCCACACTACAGGTGTAATAATATTCATCATACGCTTCGAAAATAAATTTGTCTCACATTCAATCACGATTATAGCAATCAGATGCCAAATGTGTGTTGAATGAAATATTACAAATTTTATAACCGGAAGTGCGATATTAAAGTTTAGAAAAAACCAATTTTCAATGTCAAATACCGGAAACATTTTTTGCAGATTTTCTTTTTAATTACTGACCGGAAATGAATGTTCTGATTGAATGACAAATTTGATTCCTTTCTTTACAACTAAAAATGGTTTCATGTATGGGAAAGATTGAAAAGGAGTTGTTGCTGAAAGATAATTAGGATTGTGTCAAACATGATTGACATCGTCATTAGTTTTCAGAAATTCTAGAAAATAGTAAAGAACATGTTATTCGAGCGATTATTATATGCGAGAATTCGATTAGTCAGTTTTACTATCAGGATGAAAACAACTTCGAACATTAAAAAGTTGCACCTGTATGCCACTTTTTATAAATTTGATACGACATATCGGTTCAACCACATATGCCCACACTCATGTAGACAGGGTTTGAACCCCTGACCCAGAAAAGCTCATTTGCATACTTGTCATCATACACATCCCGCGACCGGTATTTGTTCATGGTCATGGGTTCAAAACCTGTCTAAAAGGGCATAGGCTCAGGGGTTGAATAGGCTCGTCGCACCAGCGTTATCCATCAGTGGCATACAAACGCAACTTGTTTTCCATTCTTCCGATGTTTATCAAGCGCATGCGGATCTTGATCATACTGTCCATACATGATGAGTACAAACAGCACGAAACCGGTCGTGGTGTGTGGTTGATGGAACTGCACGCAAATGAGCTTTTTAACTTCGAACATTAACTTGAAAAAAACACTGTGCAAAAAATGTGCATTTTCCCACGTTTTTAAACAAAAACAATGAAAATTTTGTGTGCAGCAGATAGATTTATAGTCCTTAGGCTTACTTGTGAATTATGACCTGCAGATTTGAATAGTTCTCTCTAGTTAAAGTACTAGATTGTTTTGTAATTTGAATCAGAGATGCATCGCACAGTCGCGTGTTGAACTATTTATGCTTATTTTAGATCGTGTATGGGAAAATATAAAAAGTTGAATAGTAAAAAATAACCCTTAATTAAGAATGTAGAACAAATTTAAACGGCAAAATACATCAAACCGGTTGGAAAGAGAATTGAAATAAAGTGTATTGGATGGGCGCCGTTGAAATTTTCTAAGCAGAGCTGTCACAAGATTTGTTTGATTTATGATGCAAAGAAATGCATCAAATTATTCGGTAACCGTATCTTTTGCCATCACGGTAATTCTGAAAAAATCAAAAAATATTTTGAAAGAAAGCTTCGAATTCGCAGACCAAACAAGTTTGAGGAGAAAATATCTTGATTATGATGAATCAAATCTAGTTTTGTGTAATGATACCAGAAGGCAACAATTGATTTAAATTTTAATTGATGGAGGCTTTATGGCAAGTTCAAGTGCATTTGTTATTTATTAGTAATAAATAAAAAAGATGACATCTGCAGGAACAGGTGTTAAAATCACGTGACGTTGACTATTAGACGGAGTACGCTGAAGCAGAATAGCAATATATTTTAGCTGTGGACTTTCATGTAATCCACGATTTTACCCAACGGTGGATACGTAGTGACCTTATGTTGACCTTCAAAATCCTGCATTCGGTAAACCATCCCCTGAAACACTTGCTAAAGCCCAATGACCTTACTCGAACACGAACACATTCAAAGGCTTTAATCATTCCGCATTCTCGATTGGATATACGTCGTAATTTTTTCTCGGTAAGAATTTGTTTCACTTGGAACTATTTGCCTGAAGAAATCACACGATCAGAATCTGTTGAGGTTTTCGCTTCCAAACTCGATGAGTTTATGACGAACCATGCGGTATGCGAGTGTCCCTATTGATTTTTGAGATACAGTGGAACCCGGGTGGGCAAAACGAATCGCTGGGGAAAGCGTAAATGTTCGTTATAAGACGGAGTTCGTTGTAAGCGAGGTTGCGACAATGGCCAGTCAATCTCACGTTTATGAGTAGGGCGTACTCTTTTGTTAAGTTTGACGTCGCCACTGCCTCGATTCTCTCTCCACAAATCAAGTTCTCTTTCGACGTTCTCTTCTCCTATTCTAAAAAATCTTCTGCAGAGATAAAGAGCACTCTGGCATTCTTTAACAGACGGAGTGTCGACTGAGTGATTGCAATTGGTCATGGAGTCTGTGATTACCAATCGCAGAGAAATTCACGTCATTTCTGTGCTTGCGTGCGGAGTCAGTCAGTTAGCAACTGTAGGCAGGTGCCGTATCTCGCCAAGGCTGGGTGTTTAGTTCTAGTCTTAACGCCACTGCAGGATCCTCTTGAGGGAGCGTTTGTGGTTAAAAGCAAGACAAAAGCGAGTCGTGTACGCATGTACTTTAGAACAATAGTCATAGCTGAGGGGAAAGTGTAAGGGTTCGTAATAAGCGAGATCGGAACGACAGTGTGTACGCATGTTTTCAAATAAGCTGCAGATAGATAGGGAATGATAGGGAATTAATTCGGAAATCATGGTGTGTTCGTTAAAGCAGGAATTCGTTTGTAAGAGAGGTTCGTTTGTACGTGGGTTCCACTGTTTTAATATTTTTTTATTATGTTCCAATACCTGTCCTCCTCCTATGGTGATTGTTAAGCTTATGCTTTTTCTACCATAAAATTTTCTGAGTTTTCTGTGTTTTCTGATTGTCGCTAGGTAATAATTCATTTGCCCCCTTCTGACTCAAGGTATAAGGTCATTTAAAATCTCTATTTGGAAACGTTCCACATTGACACCACTTGGTGAGGAGGACGAGAAGTCTACCATAAAATTTTCTGAGTTTTCTGTGTTTTCTGATTGTCGCTAGGTAATAATTCATTTGCCCCCTTCTGACTCAAGGTATAAGGTCATTTAAAATCTCTATTTGGAAACGTTCCACATTGACACCACTTGGTGAGGAGGACGAGAAGTTACCCAAAATGTAATGACAGAAATGCTTCGAAAAGGCGTATTACTGCTACTTTGTAAAGGAACAACACACCAAGGATAAGAATCAAAGTTCATAGAGTTTCAAGAGTCGAAACACTATTAATTGAAAAACAATTAAAATGTATGCCCACAGAAAGTGACCTGAAGCGTAGATGATTGTCATACTGCGGAGCTGTGAAGGGCATTAGCGATGAGTGCTATTCACGACCTTCCTAAAAATTTGCAGAACAACATCTTGCGGTACTACCCAAGAGCACGAAGCACTGAAAAGCCCGTCGACGACAATTGTAAATCCGTAACGGGTCGGGTTTTGGGATGATAGCATTAGAACGGTTTGAGCGACAACCCCGGGTCGATCAAACGAGTCCGGTTTGGAAAGAACCTAAGTAATAAAATCAATTGACAAATCAAATCGAATGGACAACCAGGACAGACATGTTGTGGATCAGTGTTGTGATTGTTTGTTTTGCATATATAAAATAGGCGTGTGTTTCGTTATTTGCCTTGTGCGGAATAAATGACTTAGACCAATCGGCTTGCTTGTGTGTTGTGGGACTCGTGGGTGAACGCGATTTGCGTTGGACAGGTTGACCTCAGAGATTAACCGGGAAGCAATCATAGTGCGTGCGTGCAACGCGGGGGGCTAACGACCGATAACCCGAAGGCTGTGATTAGGGGGGATATGCTCAACATCTGTCATTTCCGGCCCCTCTTAGCACACCCACTATCATGAGTCGAACGACATAAACTTTACAATGAAAGTTCAAATTTCGGCAACAACTACCAAAATTGTTAATTTGAATATAAATTTGAATGAATGTAAATAATTATTATCAGTTCTCAGTATGTTTATACACGTAACGCGCATTGGTTTCAGGTTCAATCGGGTATACCATGAGTTGGTATTTTTGAGGTAAAATTAGAACGTGCATATCGGTTAATCCATGGTGATTATCAATGGTTAACAATATTTGACGCAGTCTAGCGCAATTTAAATGAGTATCATGTTATTATGGAGACGTCTGTATGCAGCACCGTTCCGTCAATAATCTATGCATGTTTACATGGTTTCACCATAGCAATCCATCATACACTATTTTGGTTGTTATTTTTTTCTGTCTAGCAAATCACCGTTTTAAATATCATAAAAAGTTATATCCATACCTCCTTCATATAATGGCGAGTGATCGTAAAAAATAATTCGTGAACATGTGTGCGACAACAGACAGAGCTTCGTTATTTTCATGTTACGGATGTTGACCCAGATTCATTGTACAATCTTAACTAGCAGTGGTAACCGTTTTAGCATTGTTTTAATATGCAAGAATGATTCTGCTATAAAAGATGATGATGACTTCATTTGTTTACACGATTTTTCAGAAAATAAATTAATTTCTACCCAAACGCTAAGAAAACGTGTAAAAGAAAACATGTTCGGACAGCAGCTGACGTGCGGCCGACTAAGTTTACGCTCTGACAGTTTCGAGAATTACTACTACTTGTTCCCAAGTCATGCACGGAAAATATCAATATTTTTATGATCGTGTCGTCTAGATCTATACCATCTTTGCTCGACAGAGGGATAACACGTAGATTTTTCATATTCGGGATAAATTTACTCGTAACATCCAAGCGTGCAAGATTTAAAAATCTTCGACGCTGAATTTCCATCCGCTTGAAAGAGCTCAATATTCTACATTATTTGAGCTTTCTCTCAATTTATTTTGATCGTGAAGCTCAGCACCTTGCAAATCATATTTGTCTAGCTTTTCAAATCTGACCATAACTTGTCTACGCATCAAGTTCATCGCTTCTGAACGTAGCGATCGATATTACATTGCTTACACGATGTATGCCTCACACGTTAACTTGGGTATTCAAACACACGCGACAGCACATAACAGCGAAACAATGATTCAGAAAGCCTTACGACAAAAATGCAAAAGCCGTACGAAAGAGCTAACTGCGATTGCACGTGTCTTGACTGGCCATGTCTGCTCCGGCAAAACCAATGCTGGCCGCGACACGACCTTGACGAAGGAAGCGATAAATATAATCAAAACGATTCTATCGCGGGAGATTTCTACACCTGCTTCGAATGCAATCAAAGTTCACGAGGCCAGCAAAGGTAGACACAACCAATCAGGGACTGAGTTTAGAGGCACGAATTTTCATCCCTAGATCATATTAAAAAATCGATATTAACCTCGATTCTTTGTTAGAACCTCGCACGAAACCAGCGTCCTCCGAACTCAAACAAGTAATAAATGATAGTTGTATATTGACAAATAAAAAGCTATCGCTGATCAGAGGAATAAATGGAAAAAGTGTACGATAATGACCCTACCAACATGAGCTCCCAAAGCCAACACATATATCAAACTAACGAACACGTAAACCGGGCGCAAACACCAAGATCATACGGCGCCGCAACACTAGAACATTCACTTTTAGGCGTGACGCTAAAACATATGTAACTACAGGAAAGAATACAAATGGACGAACTCCACAAAATTCGAACAATCGTTCAGCCACCGGGTTCCACAACTTAGGATTTGTTGTTGGCCTCCTTCGGTCGATATCGACCATGGGTGTACATCACAATCGCATGAATTTTCATGTTCTACAGAATTTTGAATGACTGAACAGTCGAATTCGGGAGGAACAATCTCTTCCGCAGAGCTTGAAACGACAGTCAGAACCCGGTTGTAGGGCGTTAGTTGCACGCTAGCGGCGTGATCTACATTCATCAGCCAAGTGATTTATCTGCTCCTCCGCAGCTTGCAGACGACGCTTTACATAATGCCTCCAATGTAATCGGTCAAGAGCAACTTAAGTGTATTATGTATGAATATGCCAAAACATGATGCTCCACTATTTGAGGCTCGGATAATATACTGGTTTTACATGCATAAAAGGAATAAAATGTATTGTTTAAAACATTTCTCAGCCTATAAATTAAATTGTGCAGTCAAGGGTTAAAGCGTAGTTTGACCTGTGAAAAATTGATGAAAATAAATAATGTCACACCCACTCCATTGAATCGGCTTACTAGAAAACTTGAATTCAAACCACGACAAACCACGATTGTATAAGGTAACCGTACACAATGTAAGAGATCTATAACAAATATTGCTAAACGCATACATGCTACGAAGTAGCTCAGAAATACTCTGCCGTGTTTACTCCAATATTCCATAGTGCGAGAGAAATGCCACAACCGCCGATGATAGAAACCATTCCTCCCGTAGTTTTGTCTTACTTGAGATACCACCAGTCATTGGTGATTCTTCCACTCACGAAGGCATAAGCTGGAAAGGAAGCTGAGGAGATTCTTGGCAGAAATAATGAACATCTCCGAGGATCTCACGGTCGATATTTTCCGTCTACCATAATCTCCGAAGTAAAATGGCGTGGTCCCAAATCCGCTGAAATTGACCCTTTTTAAACAACGCATTGACCGATAGACTAATATGCATGTGGAAAGGCTTGAAACATAAGTTCCCTAAAGCGGTTATTCTATCTGATCAGGGCTTCAAAGTTGGAGGCGTTCATCCAGTTCTGACGATAACGGTCAACCAAGTAAAAATTGAGTTGCATACACGGCCGAAATATTCTACTGACACGAATAATGCAAATGCCGGTTGATCGGAAATCGATCAACACCCGAATCCAGAACCTGATACAATTTCCGATTCTGTTACTCAAGCGATATCAACACAAAAGAAGATACACACTGACCCAATTGATACTAGTAACGACCAAATCTCATATTCCAAAAACTTGCCAAGTCCGAATTCAAACAAATACTTTTAATTTACACCCCTTTATCATTCTCAAAAAGTAAGATCAAGTGCATCAATACTAAAGGGAAAACCCCTTATCGACAAATTAACCGAACTGTCCCAGATTTGTAATGAAACGGTGCCGGATATAGTCGCCACAAGAGATACGTGGTTCCACGCCTTATCGTCTGAAAATAACTAGCCTTGTCTAGCATGTGTCTGTCCCGGCATGACCGTTTAGGTGATGTCGGAATCCTAGCACGCGACTTCAAGCTGTCACTTATCTGTAGAGTTGTGAAAGATGAGACCCTCGATATACCCGACTCATTTTATAGCACTCTGACTATTACTTCAGCAGACGAATGTATTATTGGTGTGATCTATCATTCTCCAATATAACCTCCCGAACTAAATAATAAACTTAGTAATGGTTTGCTTTATGTGAAAATGCAGCAGAAGACTCACATATTGATAATGGTAGATTTCAAACTTCCCCAGCAATTCAGCTGGGATGATCATCCATCACAGGCACTTGCCTATCAAATTCTAACCGTCTTGGTTTACGCACCCGGTATTAACCACATCACAGGATGTACTCGTATGAGGGGATCAGACAAACCCTCTACCTCTTACCTAATACTTGCATAAGATCCTACCGCTGTAGAGCATATTGTCTATAAACCGCTGATTCATTCGCACAATTTATACTACTAAGAAACAAATTTGTCCGAGCTATTAGAGATGTTAAACAAGCTTTTCAGCCGCATTTGGTTTCGCAGATGCACCACAATCCGAAGCTCTTATATCAACTCTTAAATGATAGAATGAATATCAAACCAAAAGCTTTTCCCTTAAAACCTTCGTCATATTTCACAGAATCCTCTAAAGACATCGCCGATCTATTTGCAGAAATTTATGCCGAAGGTTTTTGGCCCAAATTCCACGGAGTCGTTTGAGGTAACCATCATTTAACTTGAGTAACGGACTTTTAGGGAAGAATTGATCAATCCGATGATAGAAGCGCTTCACTTTCGAAATTTAATGTAAGAAATCTCTGGGACAAGACGAGATAAATTGAATGCTGCTCAAAACCTATCATACGCAACTGCCCGAGCTTTTATTTAACACAGGGTTCGTAAAAAGAACCACGATGTTCAAACACAGAATCACAAGGTGGTTCTTTTTCAAGTACTCGAGGCGCTTATGGATGACCAAAGTGATGTGTTGCTCACAGACCCGCACTTATACATCACAACCGGTTTCTGGCTATTTGCCGTCATCAGGTGGATACGGTGAGATTAGATAGAAACCAGAAACCGGTAGTGGTGTGTAAATGCGAGGAGTGAGCAACACATTACTTTGGTCATCCATAAGCACCTCGAGTGCTTGACCAGGAATGACTTTGTGATTCTGCGTTTGAACATCGTGGTTCGTTTTACGAACCATATGTAACAGTAGCATTGAAGGTAACTTTGTTCTTTCTAACATAATTATTGATTTTCTTCAAGCTTTTCTGGTACCCAAATCCTGGAAACTTGAAAAAATAACAGCCAATCACAAGAAGTTTGCCGTTCTGCTGTCACGACTTATAGGCTTGGAAGATTGCTGTCTTCGGTATCAAAAGTTTTTGAGCGAATATTAATTGCATAAATAGTGCAAAGTATAGAAAGGAACGAAATTTTGTAGATTGTGCAACACGGATTCCGCAGATATTTTTTTAAACAAAATTGCAGATAATCCTGCACGACTGGATGAGTGTTGTAGATGCAGGTGGTTGAATTCATGCATATTACATTGACATTTCTAAAGCTTTCGACATAGTCGATCATAGTTTACTCGTGAACAAACTCCAGAAAATTAAATGAATGAATTCGTGATTATCTTAGAAACAGAAACATTAAAGTTGGTGTGGATGATCTATTAATTTTGATACAAAATGACGTGAATGCTTTGTACGACTGGTCATCAGAAAATAACAAGCCTTTGAATATGCAAAAGTATGAGATCATGCAGATCGTTCTCGATCCTGGCTTGTCCTACCGATACAAGGTCAGCAAACAAATTGTGGAGTACACCGCGAAAGAAAAAGATTAGGATGTCTGGATTTGTTATAGTTTGAAAAAGTCTACAATGCGAAGCCGTTTACAAACGCGCGTCTCGGGTGCTAGCTCAGTTGCGGCAGATATTTGGACGTTTTGCCTCGGGATGCTTTACTATAATACTGAATACATATATACACCCGGTTCTAGACTATGTTGCCCAAGCCTGGAAAACATGGCCCTAGAAAGATATTTTACTTCTGGACCGCCTGCACCACAGATCTTCTAAGCTTGTCAATGGTTTTGAAAATACAGCATACGTCGAGGGACTCAGACAAATAGATCTGCGGACACTTGTACAAATGAGTATGCGAGGCGATCTTATCCTTGCATACAGAATCCTTACTACGTTTTTCCACCCCTGGATAAATTATTTCATCTTCAAACGTCCAAAAACATTCCCGGTCATGGTTGCAAGTTTAGGACACAACAATCCAAGCAGAACTGCCGCAGGTATTTTTATTCGGTCATGTGCGTGTTTTGTTTGGAATTTCCTACCTGATGATTAGATAAACTCAATCAGTTTATCCATATTCAAATCCAAACTTGACGACTACATGAGAGCTTATACTAATTTGACCCCCATCTTTTGATAAAATATTCTCAGTCATAATCACTATTGATTTTATCTATTAGTAAGTAAAACACCGTTAGCTGATGGTCGCTACCTTCAAAGCTAGTTACTACTATAATAATTCAAATCCGGTAAAAAAGACCACAAAATATTTTGACGTCAGCAATAGCTGCTGACAAATTCGAACTATGACATGTTGGTCCTAATCCCTTGTAATGCAAAACTAAGAGCAGGTTTACGGTAACAATTAGAAAAAGCCTAAACTGATTTTTTTCTTACAGGTGCATGTTTATATATGAAATATAAAAACGCATGAATTTTGTAAATACATTTCGGTGTGCCAAATACTGGTTAATTTTAATTACCAGACCTTATGCTGATACGCTCAAATTAACCATGTTTTAGAGTATCCTGAAAAGAAAGAAAAGATTAAAAGCAGTGTAACATATTTTTATTATATTTTACTAAAACTTCTAGGTAGGATGGTGTTAAGATATTAAAATCTTTCATTTTCAAAATGAAAGAAAAAGTTCCTTTCTTCCTTCCCTTCGCTTGACTAAATGCAGCTAGAAACGATTTATGTAGAGTAAGTTGATGAGGAACGAAATTTTCCAGAGGATTTCATAAGTAGTTGAACAGCACAGCACTAATTTATTCAATTCATTCATTCATACAAAAAAATTGGATTCAAGTTGTATGATCACTTTTTGTTCGTTGATAAAACTTTACAATACGTCAACTTCCTAAACTCCATAACATTCCCTTTGTAAGCCTCTATAGTTCAATGGGAAAAACATTACATTTTAAATGCAAGTGGTACCTTCAATGCATAATAAAAGTATAACAGATAAAAGAAAGAAAACGCGTAAACAATCGCGAAACATGTTAACTTAAAATGGTTTGTTTCAAGCTAGAAACGTTTTCAGAAATTCTGCTAGTTCATTTCGTCGTTGGAAATAGAAGTTTACATATTACGACATTTGCTTTGCGTTCAGACAGATATATTGTGAGCAAAGTAAGCGGATTCACAGTGATGCTGACAGTCTGCACTTTTCAAAGGATTAAAAAGTGATAACAGTTTCTATATATATATATATATATATATATATATATCTGTTTCAAACGACTGACACATTATTTAGATTAGTGTAATGAATTTAGTTTATAAGTCAGCTGTTAGGATTTCCGTTTAGATGTGTATTATAATAAATCACATCACGAAACACAGAGCTCCTGCTCGAAAGACCCGTAGATATTTGTTTACGATAAGCTTTCCTAAATTCAATCAAAAATCAAAATTATTTAAGCTTATTATCTTTATTGAGTGTGTCAAAGTTGATTGCACTATCATATCCTATATTACACCGGTGAAACAAACCAAGTGAGTTCTAACTTCAAAATGCATCCCGCCAGGGTTCATACTGGGCATCATGATGAGAGCATAATAAAAATGTGCTTACTGTTCAAGCGATGAAACGCACATTTTTGCTGCAAACCTATAAGTGGTTTTCCACTGATTCAAAGCTCACTAAATCTAATCTTACTGTCTCCACCTGATGACAGCAAACAGCCAGAAACCGGTAGTGGTGTGTAAGGGATGGGGATGTGAGCGCCACAATATATTGGTCTTTTGAGGTAGTTTGCACGTTTCTATTCGAGATAATGAAACCATTCTGGTTCAAATGACCGTTAAATACAGTTGATCAAATTGATAAAGCATATAACGTGTTTCCAAAAAAACTTGTAAAGAACATAAACTTTTATAAAATGAGATTTCAAACAAATTATAGAGAATGCTGATATTGATAAAAATACTCAAATTTTATTAAATTAATAACAATATTTTTTAATATTTTTGCAATCGTGTTTTCACAAATTTATTTCAGAGTTATAAACAGGGAAAATTACTGGCCAAACATTTAGAAAAAGAAAATGAACAGCCGCTCCTTAAAATGCAGCTGCTCCGTAGATTGATTTCTGTCAATCTCACGCCCGGGTTCAGACAAAATATTGATGGCCTAAATTTTCTGCATACATAAGGAAAATCGCCGTATTTATATAATCAAACATCGGTCTCGCTAGAGCACTGTGGTTATAAATGTATGTAAATGTCATCGCAAAAAATATATATCGTGTTTGTATGCGAATTACGTTTTGCTAAGGCGTCATTTTCGCAATCTGCAAGAATTGTTTCTGCATGAATAATCTTACAATCTAATCGAAAATATTTTCTGGCGCAAATCTGATGCATGCTCAGTAACTCAAACAAGTATTTTATTGGTTGTTGCCGTTAGCCGGAGATTGTAATATTAGTAAAATTGAGCTTTTCATCGAAATTCAATGCCGTTGTGAAATCATTAATGCCTGAATCGGCTATATGGTGTTAGCACCGCTATATTTCCTTCATTATAGACCACTAGGCAACACGTAGATGACACTGCTTGGGGGTCCCAATAGAGGACCCAAATCTGGCATATTGAAATCAAATCATTCCATTGTGGTTTTTATCGATTTGAGGAAAATAGGCTGTTATTAAATAATAGAAGAATAAAGTATCCCATCAGTGTGTTATGTAGATTTGCAACAATTTATCCTGAGCTCTATTTAAACACAAATTATTTTAATTTGTATATGATTATTCACCCGTCAGGCATAAGCTAATTATATTTCAGACAGTGAAGCCAATAAGTTTGAAGGAAAAATTGTTTAAAATCTAACGTCAAATAAACATTTTCAATCGAGATTCGGTATTTAATATAAATATTATCGTTTAATTTTTAATACCTTTACTAAAAACAAAAAAATTATGGCTCCAAAATACTCATGTTTCCGGTGATTTCTCAATGACAAACGGTCCACTCAATGCTCCATTTGCTTTCCTAATGATTTGGAAAATAAGTCAAATTAGTATTTATATATATGAATAAGTTTTGGCGAAACGTTTGTCGGAAAAACGCGGGAAAACTTGAAAATATTTGGAGTATTTTGTCAGACTTTTGAAGTTTAGATGCCAGGTCAGAATCCATGAAACTCTAATATATTGAGAAATGAAGGATTCTTGTATGAAATTAAAAATGCCGATAATATATATATATATATATATATATATATATATATATATATATAACGCGCAAACTACCTGAATAGCCCTCCCAATATAAAAAAAAATTTTTTTGTAAATATGTTAGAAAGTCTACACGGCGGGGCGGGTTTTTTTAGGAAAGCTCGCAATTCAAAAAAATGCTCCCATTGACATGGTCTCATATAGCCATGACAAACTACGAGCTCTTGGCGACACGAGTTGTCCCGTGTGCCCAGGGCGGAAACTGCTTCTACTGACAAGAGAAAGATGCGAAAGGGCGCGAAACGAAAGAGGATGACTGGCGCATGAAAACCATCAGCTTCGGGAGGGGAGAGATCGTAAGTCCTGAAGGCGTCCACCTCTGTGAAGGAAAATTACTTATCTCAAAACCTACACTGCCTTGTGGCTTCAGGAGTTCAGAGCGAGGGAAAGGAAAAATCCGGAGCCGGAGTCCCGGTAGGGCAGTCCGAAGTTATATCAAATTTGTCCATAGCTCAGGTCCTGCGATGGCATAGTAGTCCAAACGTATCAGCCTAGTTGTTCCTTTGGTTCCAGTGGTGCCGTGGAGAGGGAGCACTTGCTGCATGGGCAACAGCTAGTTCTCCATATTGAACTGCCCTGGCGTACATCGCAACGCACAAATGGAGAGGACACTCCATTCCGCTTCTACAGAAAATAACACGGGAAGCAGCAGATACCGGTTAAAAGCTATGGCTCGACTGGCGTAGAGCTAAGCGCCTGGGGCTGCTTTCGACGGTGGGAGAGACTTCCAGGTCTCATTGGACG